>WSUA01000408.1:0-18855 GCA_019633455.1 Tulasnella sp. 419 | reverse complement strand
CTCCGAAGAAATATTGTCTACTCTAACGGATTTACGCCAACAAACTCCTCGAAACTCATACTCAATGGTTGGACCAGTTGTCGCAGCAGTGCTCAATGGCGTCAGCAACGGCAAGTCTGATGCGAAGGCGATTAAATCCAAGAACCAATACCGACGCCAAAAAGCAAAACTCAAAAAAGCCTCTAGAGCAACCTCGGTGGTCAGTGGTTTATTCTTAAATGTCACTTGGAGTGAGATCTCACGTAGTCAACACCTATTAGACCACTGATGGGGACCAGACATCTGTGTCTGGAATGGAAACGACGGATGATGAGGGATTGTCTGATGCACATGTCGAGTACGTTACAGAGACGTTGGATTTTCAAGCTGGCATGGAAGCATTCTCCGACGTGTTTGCTCGCTTTAAGCTCCCAGCCGATAACGGCACAGTGAGTCGTTTCAACGGCTTTGATAAGATTCCACAGCTCACTTCTGTGATCCTCAGTCGAAAGATGCAGATGCCTCAAAAGGCGAAGTTATATATTCTGACGACGACATGATGTCCGATGAAGGATCGGACGCAGAAAATGCCGCACCCAAAATCGTCTCAAAACGAAAATTGGCAAAGATGAATCGCCTTTCAGTAGCTGAACTGAAGCAGCTTGTCAAAAAACCGGAAGTTGTGGAATGGACGGATGTTTCAGCCTCAGACCCTCGTTTGCTAATCCATCTCAAAAGTTATCGCAATACCATACCGATACCCCCGCATTGGAGCGCAAAAAGAGATTACCTACAGGGGAAGAGAGGTATTGAGAAACCACCTTTTCAGCTACCGGCCTTCATTGCGGATACGGGAATTGCAACAATGAGGGATGCCGTAAAGGAGAAGGAAGCTAGTATGAGCCTGAAGGCAAAGACAAGAGAGCGAGTACAGCCTAAGATGGGGAAAATGGACATTGACTACCAAAAACTCCACGACGCTTTCTTCAAATTCCAGACAAAGCCGCCCATGACGGCTTTTGGCCAAATGTGAGTTGAAATTGTAATTTTTCTTGTTGAGGTCTGACCCATGTCCCTGCCAGGTATTATGAAGGGAAGGAGTTTGAGACGCAGTTGAAGGAAAAGCGACCAGGTGAACTGTCGCCGGAGCTGGTAGAGGCACTTTCCATACCTCCACTTGCCCCACCACCTTGGCTCATTAGCATGCAACGATTTGGCCCTCCTCCAAGCTATCCAACCCTCCGTATTCCTGGTCTTAATGCCCCCATCCCCGAAGGGTGAGTTTGCAGGAGTTAGTGTTACCATCGGCTCATTCGCTGATGCAATATCCAGTGCTCAATGGGGATTCCATCCAGGTGGATGGGGAAAACCGCCTCTTGATGAGTACAATCGACCTCTTTATGGTGATGTGTTTGGTGTGCTCCCTAAAACAACAACTGAGCAGGTAAGATTTTCATCCATTGTGCTACGAGCGTTGCTAAGTAACATGTCTGAAGCTTGGAGAGCCCATGCACAAAGAACATTGGGGTGAACTAGAGCCAGAAGAAGATGGTAAGCATTAAGATGTCTCAGCATAAACATGTGCTAACTAGTCCATCAGAAGAAGAAAGTGAAGAGGAAAGCGAAGAGGAGTCTGAGCCAGAAGCAGAGCCAGCTCCTGCTGATGGTCTTCAGACTCCATCAGGCATGGAAACGCCATCTGGTCTACACTCGGTGGTATCAACTATTCCTGGTGGACTCGAGACGCCCGACTTCCTTGAGCTCAGGAAAAATGCCGCACGTGGAACCGCAACACCTGCCGAATCTGGATCGCGGCAGTTGTATCAGGTTGTTCCAGAAAAACAAACATCTGTTAGAGGTCTCATGGGAAGTGAACGCGGGTATGATATTGCGGCCGTCGCTGGGAATGTCGGGAATGTCCCCGTGCTCGGCGAGGAACGTGGCACGAAGGTACAGAGTTCTTGCACTTTTCCCAGTTTTTTACGCAACGCTGATGACCCTTTTCTTAATTCTAGCGCAAGGCCAATGGAGTTGATATTTCTCTTGATGCATCTGAGTTGGAAGGGTTATCTGATGCTGAGCTTAGGGCGCGGTATGATGCAGTATCTCGAGGATCAGCTGGAGTTCCAGGCGGCGCCAATCGGGAAGATTTCTCAGATATGATTGCCAAAGAAATGCATGACCGGGACAAGAAAAAACAAAGGCTAGACCAAAAGAAGTCCAAGGAAAAGGACTTTAAATTCTGATGTTTCTATTCTTGAGTCGTGATCATGTCTTGCCCTCGTGTATCTCAATGTATCTTCGTTAATCGCAATGCATCGCCTGGCACCAGGTATCTGTAACTTTAGATATTTGTCAGATTGTGATTTCCGCCCTCAGGGCCCAGCATAGCAATGGAGTGCTACCGCAAGAAGGAAAGTACCGACAGCACAGCAAACAAAAAGTCGAATTTGTTCGCTTTTCTCCTCCATTCCAACCTCGACCACTCTCGGATGGCTTCACAAGCGAAACTGTGAGTAACGTTATGCAGGGATTATATCGTCATTTATTCAACGCGTAACTTGAATACAGTACGCTGCGACCTCCGCCAAATGTGGAATTCGTTCAAGGTTGGTCGCTGACATCGCGCGACTTTGGCACGACAAGTCTCTCAATTTCTTTGAAAATATATAGGATTCCCAGGCATTCCACCACAACTTCCAGACCGACCGCCTGCCTCTGTAAAGGGGGTGAGTGTTGGTTCAATGTTTATTTCTCGTCGGACTAAAATTCAATAATTCTTCACCGCCTCACAGACTGTCGAGCTTCGTTTAGGCGGTGGTGTCATCAAAGCCAAGTGGGTCAAAGTGGAACTACGCAAGGTTGAGACTCTTCCTGGTGGTGGACAGGCGAACACATATATCGACTTTATTGGCGAATCTCCTCTCACCGTGTGGCACGCGAAAAACGAATGGGACGAACTATCTACGGTTGGTGGTCTCTACTCTAATGGTCCGGTATCCATCCGACTCAAATGATCCCTTTTCTGCCAGCACGACTTTCCTTTTCAAATAAGGATACCAGAGTCCATCCCTCCAAGCATTGCGCTTGAACGAGGCGCCGGTATCAAGTACGAATTAGTCGCCAGTGTCCTCGTCAAGGGCAAGAAGTAAGTTGCTTATCAAACTCAGGGGGTGTTGCACGCTCACTGACGGTTAAACTATAACTATCCAGGGGACTCCTGCGCAGAGAGGCAACACAGCCCCTAACTAGCAGCTGTCCAGTGATCATTGACAAGCACGAACTTCATTCCACCTGGCCCATTTACGCCCAACCGGAAAGTCGGACCCGATCGAGTGAAGGCTTCACCCTCATTGTTAATCGGTCTCATACATGTTACGCACCCGGCGACCGAATAGCAGTTTTCACTATAGTCAAGAACGACACCCCAAATACAACTCCAATTCGCCACTATGAATTTTCTTTACTGGAATTAGTAGTTTACCGCCCGGGTCCACATGGCGGCGCCAAGAAAAACAACGCACAAATACGTAAAATGGCAATTCAAGAGGCCAAGATACCGATTACCTATCATCAACCTCTTGGCCCAGGGATGCAAGCCAAGGCTGAACTTTCATTACTAGTTCCTCCCAACCACACCACTACGACCGTTAGTTGGGCGCAAAGTAAGTCTATTAGCAACTTCCCCGTGCATGCTGATTTACTGTTTCCCAGGAATTGAGGTGACCTACGTGTTGCATGTCAAAGTTGTATTGAATGGGGGCCAAAACTTAGCACTAGACTTGCCAGTAACTATTACAAATTGGACGAGGTGCGTACTTCGAAATTTGCACTAGGGACGTGTTTGAAACCTTATTCTGAAATCGCGCCTTGCAGAGAGCAATCTATGAACGCTGTTCGACGAATTGGCACCGCGCCCAATCTCTCGGGTCCACCAGCACTTAGAAATTCTGTGGTAGGATTTAATCCAGGTGGACCGATGCAACCTCCACCAGCTAATGGGATGGTGAATGGTGCACCACCTGGTTGGAATCAACCGCCCCGCCCCAACCCGCCAATGGGTCCGAACGGTTTCGTTGATCCCAATGTCACACCTGCGATGCCCAACACAATTGGATATGCTCCTGGTGGACCAGTCAATGGAAACAGACCACCTGACTTCTCTGGCGGATGGAACCCCGCTCAGCAACCCGCAACATATGCTGGCCCTGGCTCACAACCCATTCAGCCTGGCATGGTCGATGAATTCGGAATAAACAGTGGGGCACCACGTCCCACTACCATGTATGGTATGTCTTGCAGCGACGCATCAAAAAAAATTTTCTCATCCTCAACCTTTTAGGCGTGAATGGAACCCCAAATCACCCTCCTAGTGCGATGCCAGCTGGGGCGGCGCCGGCAGTACCTCCTGCTGGAGGAGGCGGCCGAAGTGTTGCAGGTTCAGAGGAGGGCGGTCGCCCACCTACGGGTCGGAATCGCCCTTCTAGCGCAAACACAGCTACAGCAGGCAATGCACGGTTTACCATTGTCAACGCCGATCCCGATGAAAGTCTCCCAAAGTTCGGCACAACATACATGTCAGCGGAAGACGAAAAGCGGAAAATTCGGCAAGCTATGGAAGAGGCTGATAAACGTGGTATGCAATCGCAAGGGAGCAGCGCGTTACCAAGTTATCTCGGCGCAACTTCAGAAGTCCCCTCAACATCCGCCTCTTCTAGCTCCTCCACCGGGCCATCGCAGACAACTGCACCATCGACCCAATCACCGGATGCTCCATCTTCCTCGATGTCCACGCCCCGTTCAAATAATGCGTGGCCGTCAGCCGAAGATGAAAAACGTCGATTTGCCCAGCAGTCTGAGCTATATGAGAGTGCGATGAGCAAAGCCGCGAAAGCCCGAGAACAAGCCTTTGAAGCACAATTTAGTCCCGTAAGTGGCGCTACAGTCTCCTGACATGTGACATGAAAACTGACACACTGGCTCTTATTCAAGTCTTCCTCATCGACATCACCGCCTACCAACACGAGTTCTCCGCCCGCAACATCCACTCCTCAGTGGCCCTCTGCCGAGCAAGAAAAGTTTAATCTAGCTCGTCAAGCCGTGGAGAGAAGCCAAGGAAGCGCCTATGTCTCTCCACCAGGAAGTTCATACGGTGCAGGAAGCAGTTTTTCACCGGCCAACACGTCATATGGTTCATCTGGAGGAATGTCAGCAGGACGGGCTCTATACCAGAGCGCCGTAAGCAACATGAAGACCGGCCCTGCTCCTAATTACTTCAACGAAGGTTCCCCATCTATGGCACCTACTCAATCATATCCGACAGCAATAGAAGAGAAAGAGCAGTTGCGCTATAAGCACGCCATGCAAGCTGTTGAAGGTTTCAAAACCACTATGAATGCTCCCGTATCTCCTCAGGACGAAGGTCCCATACCTTATGATGCATTATATTCCAACCCCCCTTCTAATCCAGCACCAGCATCCATACCCGTCGTTCCCAAAGAAATTCTACCTTTGAAAATCACTCGTTCTCGTTCTCCACCTTCATCTCCTCCCCTTCTTGCTACATCTGATTCCACATCTTTTCAGCGATCCCAACCTCCTTTACCAGCTAATGCGCCTTTCCAACCTCTTGATGCCCGAACGGAGAAGGAGCGAATGCGACTCATGTACGAGCAACAAGATGAAGTTGCTCGTCAACCAAATGTGAATGTCGCTGGTACAACCATCGTACCTCCACTTCCGGTTCCTCAGCCACTTCCTGCGGATGGATCTTCAAGCCCTCCTGGGTACATCTCAGATGGTGGGTTTGCGAGCAGGCCACCTCCTCAATTACCTTCTGCGGCTCCTTTGAGTCAGCCATTGACCGCTGCCCAAGAGAAAGCAATGCTCAAAGCTGCATATGAAAGAGAAAACCAACAGGCTTCCGGCCAGGAAACGTCAAGCGGCCCTATACCCCCACCTATGCAAGCAGGACTACCCTTGCCTCCGTTACCAAATACAGGCTACACAACGAATGGCTTTTCAAACGGATGGAACGATTCTCACCCCGCTGACTATGCTCATACCTATGAATCAGGTCCCCAGATTCCTGTCCGTGATCCTTCTATTTCCGCTGGAAAGCAGAAAGATACCAGTGTTCCTCCTCCCCTAGCCCCCAAACCTCCAGCAGGTAAGTTTACTCAATCATCAATACATCTTGCTTGCTCTAAAAATGCTCTTCCTCTCAGAGTACTATATGTATAACGAGCATGACGGCACGAGATGGGAAGAACCATCGACTTATCCTCAACAGGATCCATCATTTGGTCCTATTGAAGTTCGCCCCTTTTCCCCGTTTGATATGGACTTCACAGACAATTTCTCATCTTCTTTCGTTCCCCCTCCTCCCCCACCTCCGTTGCCACCAAAGCCTCAGGGTACCGTGTGATGGACACTACTGGGCATTATACCCCCTCGTTCAAGATTTTTCAGTCACAAATCGTAGCAAATATGCTACCGCGTCATACTACTGTTACACAATATCTAACTAACGTCTATCCGCTCTCTTTCTCTGTTTCAAATTACTTCTTCCTACGCAGTCGTGTTCCCTTAGGGGATCCATTATTAGGTAGTCCATCCAACTCTGCCATATCAGATTTACGTTTACTCCCTTTCGTCGCTTCTCCTTTGAGTTTTTGTATTGCAGAGTTGCGTGTGCCGATATCGAGATCCTTCATTGAATCGATCTGGACATCTTCATGCATTTCTGCCCTTGGTGACGACGTCGTAGAAGCAGTCCCAACCTCGTCGAGGAATGCGCTTGGATATTGAGCCAATGAACCGGAGATGTCCTCGGAATTATGATGGAAAGGGTCTAGATCGAAAGCTGGTTGAAGCTGGCTCGTGCTATCGACCCCGTTGAAAGAGAACGAGTTAGGGTCGAACGTCGTTTGCGTTTGCCCATTCGCTGAGGTTGATTGCGCAAGTTGGTTCCAGAAAGAGTCAAAATCGACCCCCTGGCCATCGGCAGGAAGCTGATCTTGACTTTCAGAGATATTTGCTAAGGCAGCTGGGTCTAATCCCATGCCTTCTATGAGGGAGTTTATGCTGCTTTGAATTGCATCCACATCTGCATTGATAGTATCAGCATCTGTGTACACCCTTTGCAGACGATTTGTCTGAGAATTGAGTGTGTTGGCAACGGAACCATTGAGGGGAGGTGTGATTTGCCCTTTCGTAGGTGTGATAGACCCATTGTTCCCTTGGCCGGAGAGAAGTGCCAATACGGAATTAGGACTTAAAGCTCTACCACTTGTCAGCCCCAAATCCATCGCGGCGCCTGAAGGCGTTGGCAAGTATCCCAAAGTATCAGCACCTGCAGCAATCATCTGATTGTTCTGGTTCAGCGAATCGAACACTGAAGAACCTGCGAGGCTTGTGCTTGGAAAGGTAGTGGTATTAGTAGCACTGGTGGAGGGTCCATTGAAGTTGGCGGGTATGGGTGGGATATTGGGTATCCCAGCGGCTTGACCTGTCATAGCGTTCAGCATGCGTTGTAACGAATTGGGATCACCGAGAAGACCGTCGAGTGATTGCGGGAAAGCGCCTAATTCTGTGGGATTTGAAAGCGCCTGGTTTGATATTGAAGACGAAGGGTTTGCCCACGAAGGTTTTGAGGATTGGGTAGCCTGCGCTGATGCCATCCCTGAATATGGAGCGGCAGATGTGGTAATAGTGGAAGGAGGATTCGTTACTGAAGATGTTGATGCGAAAGGAGAACCGTTCTTCGGAATCTGTGGACGTGCGCGAGAAGCTGAATCCATCGATCGTTGCGCAACAGAAGGTTCCCTTGGAAAGTTTTCTGTCGCAGGAGTTGAAGCTACTGATTCAAGCTTCCCGGTGCTCCACATTGGCGAAGGAGCCAAAGGAGTCGCCATGCCAGCTAGCTCTCCTAAAATAAGATCTTAATAACATGATATCGGAACACATGGAGAGGCTTACCTTCACCAGAATCTTCGTCGTCGTCAAGACTGATCAGCATGTTATCATCTTCATTGACATCATCGTCCGCTTCCTCTAATATGGCTTGACTTCGCGCGCCATCCTCCTGCCTATGCCCTTGATTTTCACCGAAAGCGCCAGTGTCTCCGTTCTTACCCTGCTCAATCATCAGCCTTGGCTTCTTTCGACGGACCACCATAGCCCCACTACCATGCTCCCCATGATCATCGCTGCGACCTGTAGAGGATGATGGAGATTGAGGAGTAGCAGATCCAAAAACTCCAGCTAAGAAGCGTAAGATCTTGTTGATGGTTTCTTGATGTTTCTTATGTCGCTCGCGTGCTGCAAGGGCTTCCTGCCATAAACCCGTGTTTGATTGTTGGAGGTCTTTAAGCTCAGCAGAGATTGTGGCCTGGTGTCTCTTGATGGCTGCTAAGCCACTGGCTACTGCACTTATATCAAGGGCTCCTGGCCCGATGGTAGAGCCATGACTCCCTGACCCTTGTGCTGATAGTCCACTGCCTGCAGAACTATCACCCTCAAGGTCTTCGATAGCATTACTTGGATGAGCACTGCCCGCAGCCTTTTTCCGCTGTATGAGAACTAACAAGTCGGGTTGGCCACGTTGGAAATGTGGATTGACGAATTGCCATAGTTCTGTGTCTGTTTCGTTTTGGAGTACGCCCTGCTGAAGATGAGGGACTTTATGAAATCCATACATATTAAGCTGGCGCACGAAGGATGAGAAATTGCCATGTTTGAAGAATTTTGGGAGTAGTTCTCTACCGAAACGTTCATGGTTAGGGACTTTATGTGGCAGAACTTTCAGTATTATACAGGGCGGTGGAAGCATTCATTGCTCACCAAAGAACGAATCCCCACTGTCCGACCAATGGATTAGTTCATCTGTGTCCGGGTCGTTGACCATGCTAGGTAATAGGGGTGATGTCAACTTTGGTCATCCTTTAAATGGCAAACGAACGCAACTGACCTATAGAGCTTGTTGAGGAACGCTGGGATTTGCTGACGGACCATTCGATTGGGATTCGTAGTAAGTCCTGATCTGGCCGCTCTGGTGAGAGCGAGCTGCTCTGCCATTTTGAACGTCGGCTTTGGTAGACCAGTCGAATGTAGTTAAATGTTTATAAAAGTCGTCCGTTGCTTCTAAAGACATGCCATTTGACAAGCCATGGTCATTATGAATCATCAGAGGACAATATAATACGCATATGTCGTACCTGATGTTCTAGATCTAATTGTTGAGGTTAAGTGTAGAAGGTTTGGTCGTGGTTCGGAAAACGGCGAAATTACAATCCGGTCCGACGTGTTCGGTCGTGACAAACGTGTCACAAACGACTTCGAACTAAGCTTATTCAGATGTGGAGGTTACCATATGGTTCTGATGCCTGCATGGAGAGCGCATATAAATACTGTCAGAACTGGCACTGTTCCGCTCGCTAGTTACAGTCAAAGGCGATTTATTAAAATGTCTACCAAGTGGGTTTCACACATTAAGACAATATCATCAGCTAGGCTAACAAATATGGACTATCACTTTTAGGCACGCTATTACCTTGGATTCATCCACTGACCGCCGCTATGTTGACGACAATCCGTCAAAGTACTCAGCAGAATTTGACTTCAGGAGCAAGCACTATTGTCTCTGTCACTGAATAGGCATCAGATTAACATCAGGAACCGAAATAGGTGATACTGTTACGAATCCTACTGTTTCCATGATCGAAAGCATCAAGAGGTGCAGTCTTGGAGATGCGGTGTATCAAGAAGACGAAACTACCGCCGCCTTTGAATCGCATGTAGCGCAATTGCTCGGTAAAGAAAGTGGTTTGTTCGTGCCCTCGGGTACTGCGGGAAACCAAATTGCCCTACGAGTACTTTTGACCCAGCCACCTCATTCGGTATTAGCAGATCACCGAGCTCATGTCGTGGTGGCTGAAGCTGGGGGTGTCGCTTCGCTTTCCCAAGCTTTGATTCAGGCCGTTAAACCATCGAATGGAGTCTATCTGACCCTCGAGGATGGTGTGTATAGTTCTATCGCGCGGACTAATGAAAACCAGAGCTAATGAACTTGTTATTCTAGTGAAAGACGCTGCAGTGATTGATGAAGACATCCACAATGCTCCCACTCGTGTAATATCCCTAGAAAACACCCTTGGTGGTACCATCATGCCCCTCAATGAAACTCGGCGTATAGCTGAATTCGCCCGGAAGAACGGCATCAAGATGCATTTAGTAAGTCCTTCGACTGGCTCGTTATTCAGGGACTCACTGCATCGACCAGGATGGTGCCCGTTTGTGGAACGCTACCGCTGCAGGTGCAGGAAGTCTTGAAGACTTTGGCAGTTATTTTGACTCTATTACTGTGTGCTTCAGCAAAGGTCTAGGAGCTCCGGTCGGCTCAGTACTGGTCGGCTCCGCAGCATTCATTAAAAAAGCAAATTGGATTCGAGTACGTCATGGCGACCTTATTTCCAAACGCAGGTTAATGACGTTGTCCACAGAAATCTATTGGAGGTGGTATGAGGCAGACGGGGATATTAACTGCTGCCGCATGGACGTATGTCATTGTGTTACAGTATACGGCACTCTGGCTGAAAGCCGTGGTTTGTCCATTAGGGCTCTTGACGAGGTCTATCCCAAACTGGTTGCAACTCACGCAATTGCCAAGGATTTGGAAACCTTTTTACTTGGATTAGGCATAGCCACCGAACTGCCTGTGGAAACCAATATGTTGTTCATGGATCTCAAGAAGGCTGGTCTAAGGAATGAATGGCTAACTAAGGAGGGCGCTAAACGTGGAATCAAGTTCGGACATGGAGGAAGAATCGTCATCCACCATCAAATCAGCGCAACTGCGGTAAACGCACTCAAGGACACAATCGCCCATGTCGTAAAGTTGAGGGATGATGGCGCCTACGTTAGCGATGATCGAGAGGAAATCAAGGGCTACCGGGGTTGAATGATGTTTACCGATCAAGTCGTAGTTGCCAATGCTAGTGGTCATGTTACTCCTATTACGCATCATTTCTAGACCCAAGTCAGGCTAGCAGTCATTAGTCCGCATACACTCAGGCCGATGTCAGCACGTGATCTCAAGTAAAAAAGTTAGCTCCGAAACTTCCCATTACAAACGAGTCACCTCAGGTCCATCTTTCGGGCGTCCGCGCGTGCAGTGCCGTAACGCTAGTGCTCGAGTCGGCTATAAATCTCAATCTCTCCCTTGCCTTGCGAGTCAACCCATTACCTCCCTTTAGTCCTTTCCTATGGTAAGCCATGAATCATAAGTATAGCAGTATAGTCCTCGATCATTTCCTTGACATGTAGGCATCACAAGAAAACGGAAGCACAACCCCCGTCTCTCTTCCCTCTAGTAGCAATCCCGTTCCAGTGAACCGGTCAGCCCAAGCGAAAGATGGGACAACCAATACCGTTGGGACTTTCGGTGTGCGTTCGGGAATGTAGGCGATGTGATTAGAATGCACGTGCTGATATTGTTTTCCAAATAATGATTAGGTTAAGTCAGGGTTGGCACAGATGTTAAAAGTCAGTAAAGCACAAAAAAGTAATACAAGTGCAGACTAACTGACCAAATGCATTTGCACTACAGGGAGGTGGGTCGAATATATCCTGATCAAAGCCTCTAGTACGTTGACCAATGGGAAATATACAGGAGTGATCATGGATGTGGTGAACGCCGAGCAGGTGAGTTATAGACGGAATTTTCTCCCGTTTAGTTATTGATTCCCAGTAGGCTCGTATAGCGGAGGAAGCAGGGGCTTGCGCTGTCATGTAAGCACTCTGCCTCGTCCAAAAGAAAGTTATTGAATAATCTGTCTAGGGCTCTCGAGCGAGTTCCCGCTGACATACGATCGGAGGGGGGAGTGGCTCGAATGGTCAGTTTCTGATACGATTAGCTATAACGGCTCACAGAGTTTTAATTACTTAAATCCCAGAGTGATCCCAAGATGATCAAGGAAATTGTTGATGCTGTAACAATTCCTGTGATGGCTAAAGTCCGCATTGGTCATTTCGTTGAAGCACAAGTTGGTATTTTAGGCAGAGCCATCACGTCTTGGTATTGATCATCGAAATCAATAGATCCTCCAAGCCATTGGTATTGACTACATCGACGAGTCGGAGGTCCTAACGCCGGCAGATGAAGCTGTATGCACCTCCACTTTCGTCGGATTTTCTGCCTCCTAATTCTTTAATTTCCATTTAGCACCATATCAACAAGCATAACTTCCGCATACCTTTTGTTTGTGGAGCGACTTCGCTTGGTGAAGCTCTTCGCAGGATATCCGAGGGTGCCGCTATGATACGGACCAAAGGAGAAGCTGGTACGGGCAATATTGTGGAGGTCCGTTTGTCCGTTATCGTCCAGCTCCATTCGTCATCTGATCAAAGCCACAACTAATACACTCTAGGCTGTTCGTCATGCTCGTGCTGTCCAATCAGCTATCCGCAAAGCATCCACCATGACGGACGAGGAACTCTACGTCCTTGCCAAGGAGATTCAAGCGCCGTACCATCTCCTCAAAGAAACGGCCCGGTTGAAGCGTCTCCCCGTAGTAAGCTTTGCAGCAGGAGGTGTAGCAACCCCAGGTAAGACATTCAAATTCTCAGCTTGTAGTATGATCAATTCACACGTCTCGCCATTGAAAAAGCGGACGCAGCATTGATGATGCAATTAGGTTGTGATGGAGGTAAATTTCATTTCGCCTCTTACGCTGCACTCTTTGGTTTTATTGATCCCCGTGGACAGTTTTCGTAGGATCCGGAATCTTCCACGTACGTACCCATTTTGGAACGAACCTATACTGGTATTTGAATGGTCGAGCATTTTTTTTTTCTCCTTTCCCTGACCTGCACAGTCTGGAGATCCTGCCAAACGGGCCCGCGCAATAGTTCAGGCCGTGACACATTTTGAAAATCCAAAAATCCTTGCGGAGATCTCGGAAGATCTTGGACCAGCCATGGTAGGCTTGACCATGTAAGTACTTTTCTTTTCCACTATCCTCCTCCCCTCCTCCCTGTCCACAGGGGTGGATTTCCCCCGCGGACTCCGTCTGACATGTTCCTCCCGATTCTTATCCTTTTCGCTTAGTAATGAAAACATGAAAGGAGGTCGGCTCGCTGGCAGAGGGTGGTGATCCATCTAGAAGGGGCTCTTCGTACTCTCGATCTCTCCACAATCAGAAAGGAGTTAATTTGGTGTCGATCGCGTTATTAAAAAAAAGGAGTATTTTTCTTGTTTCGTTCATTGGTGCATTAGATGTCAACAGAGTGTATTTTGAAATTGGGTCGGAATGGCATGACGCATGTTTGAGCCCCCTCCATTCAGTGTGTAATCTAACGTACAGGCACACAGAGCACTGATGAGACGCATGAGGTGTTGACAGGGTTCATTAAGGCTCGCATTTCCAAACATTGGGTTCGGAATCACCTTACTGTCGCCACCATCTCAGCCAGCGATATGGTACGTTATGTGAAATCACCAACTCATTTGCCCGAAGAAGGTATCACAGAATACATATCCTGATCATTTTGTTCAACGAAAACTATCGACATAGGGTCGGAGAAACGGTGGAAAGTAAAAAAGAAGGGGAGGACGGGGTGCGGCAAGATGCGAAGTGACGAAAACCTGGAGTGGGTTCGGACATCGCCGAAGCGCGATGCACACATGGAGATGTCACGAGCGTCGTTGGTTGGCGACCGAAGACCGTTGAACGCCTTCTAGTCTACGAACACTCGATGTCTTTGTGATTGATGGTTACAGCCCCGATACTACCTTTACCTGGTAATGCGAATATGTGGATATCAAATTTACCCGCTATCTGTCCACACATGCCTATTTCCCAGATCCAGACCAACGTATAGTTCAAAAAATGTCTTGATGTACGCGTTGATCTACTTTTAGACATCGGGCCCGCAGAAAAAAATAAATAAATTAAATCGTGCATGAACGTGTTGAACTGGAGAGCAATATATACACTCAAAACGTGCGCGCGGCCTTCTGCCCAGGCCTTGTGTTGAAGTCCACTTTTAACCATTCAGTGCTCACCATCAGGCTCAATAAATGGGGATGAGACGGGCCACGAGATTCTCCCTCCTCGATCAAGAAACTGAGGCTATTGGACCCGATTTTTTAAAAGCTACAGATAAACTTGTTACACAAGTGCAGAAGGGCCAGATTGGGTGACATCCACAACCCTTGTGGCTCAGAAAAAGAGGGTTTAAGCGTCGAAATAGAAGCGGATGAAGCAGGATCACAAGGACACAGCAAAACGAACCGAAAGCAAGGGTTTTTGATGCAAAGATAGCACAAACAGGATAGAAGGAATAGTCAACGAAGAACGTGGAAGCAAGCTTTGATAGTTTAAATCAATTCCTGCCCTTCAATCTCGCTTGCACAGAAACGAGATCTTGGGAGATCGAAAGACAAAATAGAAGGACTATGAATAGCGAGAAGCTGGTTTGATGAGTAGTGAGGTCCGAATGACTAATTGCTTTTTAGAAACTGCTAGTTTTGCGAGAAAAGGTAAGATAACGAAATAAATCTTTGTAAGTTGGAAAATGACAATTCATGGATTGCGTGGTCGAACGAAAGCTGAGTTATGAGTTTGCGGTTATTGTTCAGTACACAGGAAAGGTCTTGGGATATAGGAAGTCCACCAAAGGACGAATCTAAGAAAAACGAAATCGGAAAGACAGAAAAGAAAGGAGACTGCGACATCTTGAAAGCAACATAATTTGCGCAACACCAGCAAACACTGGGTCTGCAATTATGGTGAAATCGGCACAGATACGTGAATTCGGGACGCCAAGGAATCGATCACCAATTGGTCGGGACACAGCACTATCTCTTCAGTCAGGGCTTGAGGGGGGGAGCAGATAGGACCGCCCCTCCGATAATCAGGCCTATCAAAGAGTGAATGCGATGAACGTGTCTCGAGAAACTGATAAATTTCAGTCGAGTCGGAAGCTCGAGTGTCCATGGTGTCCATACGCACGGATTCTTGAAGGTGGGTATGGGAACGGGGACCAGGACGGGAATGAAGAAGTGCATTTTGGGAAGACGGCGCAACGATGTCGTCGATTCTTGTAGAATAGTTGATGAATTGATTGAAAAGGTGAGAATGGAAACATGTCTGACGGGTTCTTGATAAGCAGAGCGTGTGTGTAGGATAGGGTGGATGAAGGCGTTCCATGGGACATACGAGATCATTCGGCGTAAAGATGGAAGGGTATGGCGTAAGCAGCATTGGGTCTCGCCCAATACAAAGTTCAAGTTTGATGCTTTGCGATACGGGACCTAACCTAAGATCACGCGATATAGGAGTCACTGCGGTGCTGCTGGAACTGTTGCTGTGCATTCCCCTGGATTGGTAGATGCCCCTGCTGACCGGGATAAGCAACACCAGGTATCATCACCCCGGGAGGGTAACCTGTTTGCTGACGCTGGAAGAATTGAGGTGGTGCTGCTACTGCTGATGATGGTGAAGATGATGACCTCCGTGCCGATGTATATACGTCCCGCATCATGACATTTCCATGGGGGTCTAAGCCTAGCGAGTAGAATCAACCAAGTTAGCATTCCACGATAGTTCTACTAAAGCAAACGACGAGACCGACCATAGTGAGGATGGCTCATATTAGCTCCCATGGCCTCATTTGCGAACGAGGAGAATTCGGCTTGAACATGAGTTCCAGAAGTCGCGGACGGAGGTAGCTGATAGTTTTGCAGTCCGTCATCACCAGGGATTGGCATGCCAGAGTTGGCGATAAACCATTGCTGCGCTTCATCCTGAACCCCAGTTTCCTGAGACAGGTCAACAGGTACTGGTCGTTCCGTCGATTCAGTCTGAACTGGCCACACCATAGGACCCACAGCAGGCTGCATCATCTCATTCTCGTGAGCAGGCCGAGGCGGAGAATAACCCTGGGGCAGGTCGGGTGGAGAATAAATAGATTGAGGAGGATGAGTTGGTACCGGAGCTGCGATCGGTGTGGGTGAAGTCGTCCCAGATGACGGTGTCGGGGAGGAACTTGGAATCTGCTGAGGGTATAACTGGAGAGATTGGTGGTTCCGTCCTTCGTGTTTTAACTTCTTGCGGGGTGAAGGCGATGGCATACGACGATGGGCGTGTTGTATATGCTTGTGTCCAATATTGGCTTGCGACTTGATTTGCGTCGGGTAATGAGGTTCGGCTATTGGGGCAGATGCGATCACATCAACATCAACGTCCGACTCTGAAACATGACGTTTAGTACCCTGAGATGACCGCCGCGACGAATGATGCGCCACACTAGCGGTGGGCGGCGAGGGTATTGCGTAAGGGGGATGGAGACCTTGGTACACCTGATTAGGGAACGGCACCGCCGTTTGATAACTTGCGATGGACGGATCTACGCCATAAGCTCCCTGGTAATTCGTACCCGTATCATAAGACGAATGGACGAGGTATTGGGGATCGGAGGGGTCCGATACGGGGGAGGATATGACTGCATCTCCAAGAACGTATGATGAGGCTTGAGAAAACCGGATAATGAGCAAGACCGGCGAATTTGCAACAATGACGATCGCTAAGCCACTCACGGATAGCTTCATTGGATGGATGTGGACGGAGAGAGTCCAGGTCTTCGGCCGATGCTTGCCAGGGAAGGTAAGCCCCGTCCAAGGAATTGCCTGAAGAGGAGATTGGGGGAGCAGACTGTGTTTGAGCAGTATAGATGGAATTATCTTTGAACGTAATTGGTTCAGTGCCTACGACGGTCTGAGCGTCATAATCATCAGAGAAAGTCGGAGAGCTTGTTGGCGACGAACCCTGCGATTTTGTCAACCCTGCACGATTTGTTGTGACTGTAGCAGCAGCCTTGAGCGGAGAGGCGGGGGGACTGGAGAAGCCAAGGAGCTCGGAAGATCTGGATTTACCAGCGACCTCTTGAAGGGCATGTCTGAATTTCTCGCGATCAATGTTGGCGAGAGCATCGACGCGATGGACAAAGTGAGAGAGACCTTGAGCATGAGCCAAGGGCCCTTCACCAGGGACGTCGGAGTCGGGAGCGTTGAGAAAGGCATGGGGACGATTGATTTGCCTGTAAATCTCCGCGGTGAGATCGGCAGGACTGGTGGTGCGGACGGGAGACATGGTGAAGGTGAAGGGGGGAGTGAGTGGTGGACAAGTGGTTATGTACACGAAAAAGTGAGCTAATTAGAGGGAGTTCATTGAAAGGCTGTAATCGCCCTCTCGCTTGCTCGATGGTCATTTATAAAATGGAGAGCAGACAATAACAGAGTCTGGAGCTTCGTTCATTCAAATTGGGCCTAGATCAGGGCTTAACGTAGTTACTTCCCGCCCCGATTTGGTCTCCTTTCAACTTACCCGTGACAGTAGCCCCTCTTGGACTAAAAAGGCCCACCATACCACCAAATCATTTCCGCACCGCAACTGCTTTAAACTCCCATCCATCCACACTTTTCCTTCGCCACCGCAGTTCCTCGATCGTTCCGGGAGATTGGATATCTCGTGTGTTTGCCCGTCGAAATCTGCGCTTTTCCCCGGACTTTGCGGAGTTATCTTACCCAAACATTTTCTGTTTCTCCGCCGCCGTTCGACGTCGACTAATTTTTGGTTATCCCATCATATTCATCTCATTCCCTTCAATGCTACCGCGTAACCAAATCATTTCAACATGTGCTTCTATAGCATACAGTTCTCGTTTAATCTCTCGCTCCATGTCCGCTCTTGCCGCCCATGAACAACACCCACAATCCACGTCTTGGTCGGTATCGCGCACAGCCAGCAATTTTCTGCCAGTGTACACTGATGTGAAAAGTGGAGCGGCTTACACTCTCATTAGACACGTTCGGGGTGATATCGCGGTGGGTACACACGCCTTAGCGCTTGCATACGTTCCATTGACCCCCAAATTTTCTCCCATCTAGGCTCTTAGCAATACCATAAAGGAGGAACTACTCCCAAAGCGTAAATCTCCTCAAAAATTCGGTGCTCGTCCCAAGAAGACTCCCATCCCTATCTCAGTGAACACGCACACGAACACCATCGCACTTCGAGGGAATTGGAGGAGGGAGGTCGTGGACTGGCTGTCATCCAAAGGATTCTGAAAGCTGTGCGTTCGGGCATGACGGTGCACCCAAAACAATTGCGTGCTTATTCCACTAATTCAAAGCAGACACATGCTGTCTTGTTATGCACCAAATAACGGAGAACCATTGGTCCTTCACAAACAACCAATTTGGTTCCTTCCTTTTTTCCCTTCCTGCGTCCCTGGCATATTACTGTGCTTGTTAGTATCTCCATGAGAAACTCGCTCCAAGTGCTTAAATCTATTACCTCGAGTTTGGTAGATTGGTTACACCCCGCATGTTCCTCCATACCACCTGATAAATATCTCGCTCATAGCCAATAGAAGTTATCAGAAAAAGGGCGATGTATCGCTCCATTACCCAAACATTCGGCGCCAATCAGATCTTGTGATATGCCCTTCAACTGTGCATTCTTGAGATGTTCACCATCGATCGACCAATGTCCGCCCTTAATAGCCTTTCTCATTTTGTATTGATGTTGTTTTGAAATTCGGAAGCATTCCCAACCTTTGTCATCGTTATTTCATGATTACTACAAGTTATCTATAGCCCAATCCTTATCTTCAACGGGGAATGTTCCTCCGTCCGTGGGAGGGGTTAGGTGTATAATTTCGACGCCAGACTATCGTTACCGCGACGATCCTAAGGGCCTTTGTGAACACGTCGATCCGACGTCTAATTGTTATATCCTAGAAGCTAACGTGGTTATGTGCATTCAATGAGAGAAGCGCAATAATATAACCGAGCGATATTAGAGGAATATT
>WSUA01000405.1:0-19033 GCA_019633455.1 Tulasnella sp. 419 | reverse complement strand
TGACACGCACTCAGTCACATCCCAGATATGCGGATCTTGTGAATCTCCGAGCAAAGCCCAAGAGGCTGCACTGAAAGCAGTGCCAAGATCAAATGAGATAACGAGGTTGGTTTCCGAAACGCCTCCCAGAGTTGTCATTGATGGTGGTGATTGTCGTGATGCAGGCTGTACGAGATTCCAGCCTATATAACTGGATTGCTGTGATCATCCCGCATTCACATTTGCTACTTTTCCCGGTTGAACCCCAAAGGTGCGTAGGCCTTGCTTTTGATTGGGCTACAGACTGTACACGTTGCTTTACACAGACAAGGAGGTCCAGGTGAGGTGTGGCAGGGGGTCGCGTGGCGTTTGAGCTGATACCCTGAAATCAGAGCACGGGATGATGAAGGTCAGCAACAGTGAAACCTCAACAGGTCCTCAAACACTCACAGATGCCATGTCATTTGGTATCCCATCATAGGGGCAGACGTGCACTCCGGGTCGCCCAGACTCATTCCAAAAAGGGAAGGAGTGTCGTTCGAATCAGAAGGAGTTGCCCAAATATAACTCCGACGGAGTTTTCGGCCTTTTGTCAGAAACCAAGGTGTACTCCCACCACCATACGGTGGGATTAGGCTCACCCAGAAGTTTTGAAGGATGGCGCGTCCGATTGGAAATCCGCGGACAGACGCGTCAAGGCAGGTCAAGGCGCGTCAAGTGGACACCGACAATGCTCTACACACTGGCAAGGCAGAGCATTCTGGCATCGATGGAGAAAGACAGAAGCTGTACTGGCTATGGATCATAGTGAATAAAATCACGTATTTTTGTATGTAAAGTATTATCGCTCCATACTACGATACTACACGCTTTACAGCGTCGAGTTTTATCTACTTATTCACAATCACCTTCCGCTCATACCCGATCCTTGGATAAGAAGGATTCCCGATATTGTATTAAGTACTTTGTTAATGGAAGAAGGATGAGGAATTTCATACTCAGAGACAGAAACGGCGAGCACGTAATTGATGGAACACTAATGTTTCACACCCTCCTATAATCCAACACAGGAATTGCAAGTTGGCCAAATCATGATCGTGGGTGCTACCGCGAAGAGCACGGAAATCAAAACTATAGCTATTTCACTCCTATCCAAATACGCGAGACGTCTTGCGTCTGCTAACATTAAATAGTACTGCATACATTTCATATGTGGCCCTAGATAACATCCATCCATACTTATACCCAATCCCCTCCCCGAATCTCCTAAAGGATGACATCTTAGGCTCCATCAGATTGCTCTCACAGGTTTTGAACAAGGGACATGGGTTGTTGTTTACCTTGTGATGGAGCGGATCCACTCCCGACTCCGTCGGTCACGGGACTTCAGGTACAATTGATCGAGCCTTGTCATTGCTTTTCCAAACAGCTTTACCCCATTGAGCACGATGCCACTTCTTTGTATATCCCTTCCCTTGAGAACAGCTAAACTTGCTTTGTATATCATCATCGCTGCCTAACGAAGCGGTGTCGGAACCAGCGATCGTTTGTATATTTCGTGGCATGGATACCCATGTGGCTGGCACGAAACTCCGATTTGTCGAATAATCCTCAGGGCACGGAACCCAACAGTCAGGCTTGTACTTTCGCTGATGGGATCTTACTTCGCAATACTCATTGTATAAAGCCGCCTTGTTGTAGGGGTTCTTACGGTGACCCTCCAAGCGGCTTGGCGCCTGGTAGAATGAATTCGATGATACGGTTCCTATAACCGTCTCGGAGACAATCCTAGCCGCGGATTGAATCTGTTATATGTCCGCGAATTAGCTGGCAGGACTTGTTGTAACGTCGCACAATTCCTGTGAGTTGACCACAATGTCCTGGCACTACCTAGGGTATCTTTCCAGGAGCCGATTTTACGCGTTGATTGAGAGGGTCAAGTCGTTGCAGCTAAAGCGAAGGAACTGTAAGCCAAAGACGCGGATGCTGAGATATTAAGAGGTACGTTTTCTTCTCCTTTTCTCAATTGAGATAGGGTTTGTAGGACGTACGTTCACCTTTAGTGCGTTGCGGAAGCTCAACGCCATGCAACTTCTTGTTGACGTACCTAGGCGTGCACCCTCCGCCATCACAGCATCACGAAATTCATCACAAGGCTCCAGAAACATGGCTTTTCCTTTAGCTAAGATATTGTATTTGTTGTTTTCGACCTCTCGCACTGGATAAGGCATACCAAAAGGACGAGCGTCTCGAAGTGCTACCTTTCTCCTTCCATTCCGGCAAGTGCTACAGCTCGTCCGAACAAGAAGACCTCTATAGCCAAAGCAAACCTCCACCATTGTTGGCGCTGCAGATGTACTGCTCAACACTCTCTAAGGTGCCCTTGATTGAAGTTGATGCTGAACCCTTACATAGTCAACTTGGTTAATCACTCGATAATCGATTGGGTTTGGGATTCTAGATCCCCTAGAGTGTTAGTAAGTGGCGTACAGTTGTTATCAGTGGAGGTAGCGAAAGCGGCAATCATTTTGCATACATATTCCTAAGGCCACCCTGGGCTACGGAATATATATCCGAGTGACGCCAATCATACAAACGTGCATACATTAGATCACATAGAGATAATTCAAGATATACGGATTTCATCTCCAGTGTTGTGTGCAACTTGGTCACCCATCCCTCCAAATTGGTGTTATAGGGCCACTTTATAATAATTTGGTTAGGCCTCGGAGGAGTAAGATGTTCGCTACTGCTTACCAATGCGATTTTCCCTGTACATAAGTCTATTTAGCGAATGATTTTTGGTTGGCACGCTAGGTTCACTCACCTTCTCATCCCTCCATTCAATGTGACATTTGAATTCCGTTGCACCAAATGAAACCACGACATCAAAGTTGCTGACGTAATAATATTTCGGGGATTTGCCTGACTCTTTGGCCCTTTTCAAATTCTTTCCTTTTCGACGAACTAAAGATGTTTCGGGAATCGCTGCTTTAAACCAACAAAGCTCTTTGAATTGGGCTTGAAGCTACACGTGAGGCTTTGCACGCTTGAGTTGTTATGGCTACACTCACCTGCCGTGTCTTCGTCTCGAAACTTGATATCAAGCACATCACCTCGATAGCATTCGAGAACCAAATTGAGGGTTGTGGGTTTTCGCTCTGTTTGACTGTGCCAAAAGGGAAAACGCGTTAATGTAGTCTCTTCAACCACAGTTCCCTGAAAGGGGTAATCTAGGTCAATTCGGTCAACGGACAAGAAGTATTAACAAACTTTTTTTAGAGTCACAAAAAACCCTCCCTCGAGGTATTGTTGACCACTGACTGGATCCGTCCGAACGCGGGATTTCCTTCGGAGATGCTTATCATCTTTTGGATTAAAATCATGGACACATGAAATCCCGTATGTCCATTTGGCCATTCGCGCTGACACATTGTGATCCAGATAGAAACAAATCACTCCGTTAGCAGAAGCCTTTGCGCTAATGTGGAATGCTGTCAATGATAAAAGTCGGGTAATTCAGGGCCAAATTACGAACGTTGCGTCATTTGGGCGAGTCACCGCGATCTCGGACACGCCGCGCTGCACTTCCTTATACAGGTACTGGTTTCCTCCGTATCCACCAACTAGTACAACGGTCTTTAGAGAATGATATTAGCGATGTCTTTGTAAGTGTGGATATTTTCTCACCGTTTTGTTATCAGTATTGATTTTGGGGATTTTGGCCTTCAGAGATGCCACAATTGCGCGGCATGCTGGCTCATAAAACTGAGCCATTTCCTCGCTAGAGCAAACGGGGGCTCAGTTCCGTCATTTATGAACCCTAAGATATGGACTTACCCCACAATGCGAAGCTGACCGGCAGTAATGCCAAACTTTGGATCGCTGTCTTGAGTTCTGCCAAACCTGATGAACACATCTTGGTGGCGATCTCGAAAATTACGTTTGACCTGCTGATCAAAAATTTCCACAACTCGCTCAATGGTATCGGGGTCTCCGAACGATGAGCCTTTGAGTTTATCTTCGTTCATCTGCTCATGAGCGACGTGGCCGGCAGTCGAGTGGTTTGCATTTACCTTGAACAAAACTTCTGAAGGCATTTGTCACGAAGACAGAACCTTGCAAATAGCCTGAGTTTTGAGAGTCAGCTACGTCATTTGCTGATTAGATGCAACGAACATTCGGGAACAGAAGATTCTTCAAACTTGAGCGGCAGGGTGTCGACTGTCTTGAACGACGAGATATCGATTGTCCCACCACCAGCATCTACTACGATAAATTCACTGCCAACCTGAGACGATGAATCAGTGTACTGAGTAATGGTGAGTAAATTAGGTTTACTTTTAGATCCCTCCGACCGAATCCTCTGTTCATGCACCAGTGAAGACTTGCTTCACCCTCAGAGACAAAGATAATTCTGTTTTCCCCCTCATCAGACCTTGGGACGAGCCCAGCTAGAATTGCCGCTTCGCGCATCGTGACATGTTGGAAAGTATTCCATCCATTCGGATGGCTTATGTCGTTCTTGGTGAGGAAACCAATAGCTGAGAGTAGAGTCCTCACCTCAATATATATATAGCCCGGTTCTTCACCTCGTTCCAGGTGCTTCCATCGGGATCCATCCCCTCACGAAAGTTTACAAGAGCCATGTTAGCCATGTAGCGAAGAAAGTCGGCAATTACAGTAACTAATTTCTTGTTGTGAGGCATGTTCGACTCGGGTGCCCTGTCCAGTGTATCATTAAGGTGAGGGGGGCGGAGAAGTAGCTTGAACCTGCAACACAAAAATTGCATGTATAAGGCTTACATCTCAGATGGCGTCAAAGTTGGCCCTCTGAGGCGCACCATTCTACTCGGGTCCATTTCATCTCTAAAGCCCGAGCTATGATGTTTGTGTCTGATGTTTCACCTCCAGCTGCCTGTAGTTTTCCTTTATTGTCATAATATAAGACAGTTGGTACCTTGGAGACTTGGGCATGTTCTTGTCCTTCAAAACTGCAAGAGGAAGTAAATTCGCATCGCTGTGGGCTACTGGAAAGAAGGAAGATACACACGCAGACACATCGTGAATATCCGGAACAACGCCAGGCTCGAGCAAGACCCAAGAGGTCCCACTGAAAGTTGTGCCAAGATCAATCGAGATGACGAGATTGATCTCTTTACCGTTATAAGGTGGTCTTGTGGTCGAACTTCTTATGGGGGTCGCACTTCGATCCATGGTTTGTGGGTAATCACCAGATTAGAGGATTCATGTCTATATAACTGGGATGCCACGCCATGAACTTCCCGCATTCATAATTCAGAGTCATCGTTTGCTTCTCCAGATGACAAAAGGTGCGCGAGCCTTGCTTTCGATCGAGCGTCTAATCATACACGTTGCGTCAGATAAGGTTGTTGGATATACCGCTTTCCATCATGTGGGCTATGTCATGGCACAGGGGCTTACCCCTCATGTTGATAGCTTGCTAACTATTCCTCTGCTGCCAACGTGATGAATTACAACGTCACCTCTTGATTCTTCACTTCGTGAGTTGAATGATCTAGGAGGATTAACAACTAGTTTTTCACCCCCATCTTCTGAGACCTTTATACTAGTAATCCACTAAGGCTGACCAAAGAAGTTGACCACAAGAGAGTCCGGGCATACTAGGAGCCCAGAGTACTAGAAGATAGAGGTCAAACACTATGATACCACATGGCTACCAGACCACTTGCGACGGAGATGAAACAAGGTTTGGCCTTGAACAAACTCAACCATAAAAAATTCAGCGATTACCATTGCTGTGGAGTTAGAACATAATAGGCCCTTCCCAGACAAAAAAGGCAGATCATACAGGATCAGACATGCTTTCAATTATTGGAGTGCACCGCTGCGTTGCCACCCACTCACCCTCGGGCACCTCTGTTGCTACAAACTGCCGTTCAGACTTCTTAAACCAGAAGGTATAAATATCAAGATACACTTCAATTGGTAGAATGACGAAGGGATGGATTCATCTTCAAGACAGAAGAAGGTATTGAAGATATCGGTCGGGAGAAAAACCATTCTTGGATCCTCAGGATTGGGTATTCCGGAACTTAGTGCCCAACTCCAGAAGACTAGGCATTGATACTCCTCAGGGATCATATTCAAACGGCATCAAGGCACCATGTGCAACCCCATCTGTAAACCTTACATGTACGCTGGCGAAGATCGGACTTGGACTCGGATGTCTGAGACGGTTTCCCATTAGCAGAGATGCTCTTGAATGGGGTTAAATTTGTGGTAATCTACTATGAATATATACAAGTCTCATTTCGATTGGGCCCATCTTGGACCGCATAGTACTAATGGAACCCAATTATACAAGATTGCATGCTCTACGTGACAACATAGATATAGTATCACAATATCAGCGTTGTATCCACTGCTGCGAGCAACGTGGTCATCCTACGTTCGAGATCGGTGTGATAGGCCCTCTTCATGATGTCTTAGTCAGGTCATGGAGAAGAGAGATTGGTCCTCACTGCTTACCGGTGAGTTCTCCCCTGCACAAGGTCTATTGAGTGAGTGGTTTTTCATTACCCGTGCGAAGTTTGACTCACCCTTTCATCTTTCCATTCAATATAGAACTTGAATTCCGTTGCGCCAAATGAGACTACGATGTAGAAGTTGCAAACGTAATAATACTTTGCGGAGTTACGCAGCTCTTTGTTCCTCCTTTTATCACTTCTAACCCTCCGAGCAAGAGATGTTTCCGGAATGGTCGCTTTAAACCAACAGAGCTCTTGGAATTGCTCTTGTTGCTATTTATGAGGCTTTGTACTCTTTAACTGGTATCCTTAAATAGCGAAACTCACCTTCACCATCCTCATCTCGAAACTTGATATCACGGACATCACCCTCATAAGATTCAAGGAGAATGGTAAGAGTCGTGGGGGTTCGCTCTGGTTGGCTGTGCCAAAACGGGAAACGTGTAAATTCAGCTTCTTGGACCAGAGTGCCCTAATCAGGAGTAATTTCTGTCATTTAGGTCAACGATCAAGAACCATCAACTGACCTTTTTTAGAGTCACAAAAAACCCCCCGTCAAGAAAACGTTGACCAGTGATTGGATTAGCCTGAACCTGTATGCTCCTTTGAACATGCTTCGGATCGTGGGGTTCAAAATCATATACACATGGAAGCCCGTATGTCCGCTTGGCCATTCGTGCTACCACGCTGTGGTCCAGATAAAAATGTATTGCACCGTTAGCCGAGGCTTTTACCCTAATACCTGTTGTCAATCAAATAAGCCAGGTAACAAATGGCCCATTTACGAACGTCGCATCATTAGGGCGGATCACTGGGATTCCGGGCAAGCGATGCTGGACTTCCTTGAAGAGATATTGATTTCCCGCGAGTCCACCGACTAGCACAATGGTCTTGGGAGAATGAGTAAATCAGATATCATATCCCAATCAAGCGTATGCAATGTCTAACCGTCTTGGCATTGGGAACGACAATGGCCTTCACGGATCTTACTATCGAATCGCATGCGGGCTCGAAAAATCGGGCCATTTCTTCTCTAAATAAAATGCGATATTCACCTTCATCTCCAAAGAATTCAAAATATGAACATACCCCCGAACAAGGAGTTGACCGGCATTAATGCCAAACCTTGGATCGTTGTCATGAGCCCTGCCGAACCTCACATGCATATCTTGGTGGGGATTTCGGAAAATATGTTTGACCTGGTGATCAAAAATTTCAACCATTTGCTCCACTGCATCAGGATTTTTAAAAGATGAGCCGTTAAGTTTGTCTTCATCGATGTTAGTTTTCTTCAGTGACATTGCCAGCTTTAGCTTCACCTTGGACAAAACTTCTGAAGGCTTGTGTGATGAATGCAGAGCCCTGTAAGTGACCTGAAGTGTGATGGTTAGCTACGTCGATTGCAGTTGGGATGGAACTGACATTCTGGAATAGAGGATTCTTCAAACTTGAGAGGCGCAGTGCCTACGGTCCTGAAAGATGAGATATTGATTGCCCCACCACCGGCATCAACTACGACGTAGTTACTACCGACCTGAGGCAATGAATCAGTGTATCGAAGAGCGGCATCTAGAGTGATTTCACTTTGAGATCCCTTATAGCAAATCTTCTCTTGATGCACCAATGAAGACTTGCTTCGGCCTCTGAGACAAAGATGATTCGGCCGTTCGCTTCGTCAGAATCCGGGACCAGTCCGGCCAGAATTGCGGCTTCGCGTATTAGGGGATGCTGAAATGTATTCCATCCATTCGGATGACTGATGGCATTCTTGTTGAGGAAGCCGTTGAACGAGAGCTGAGAGCATACCTGAAGATATACGTGATCTGATCCTTCATCTTTTGCAAGATGTTTTTATCAACGCCCATTGTCTCGCAAAAGTGCCTGAGAGCAAGATTATGCATGTATCGAAGAAAGTCAGCGATTACTGCCACCAATTTTGTATTTCGTGGCAATTCCGTCTGGGGTGCTCTGTTGAGTTGATGAGCAAGGGGGACGGGGTGGAGAAGCAGCTTAAACCTGTAGTATGAATAATCAAACACATGTACATGGCTTCCAATCTCGCAGATGTTAATCAGCCGAGTAGCGTACCATTCTACGCGGGTCCATCCTTGTTCCAAGGCGTCAATTATAACCCCTTTGTCCAGTGTTTCACTACCAACTGCACGCAGTTTGCCTTTACGGTCGTAGTAGAGGACTGTCGGTACCTTGGCCGGCAGGTCTTCTCGGAACCTGCGAGATAGTAATTCCAGTTATTGTGCATCATGAAAAAAAAAGATGTGCGCACTCAGAAACATCCCAAATATACGGATCTTGGGAATTTCCAAGCAAGACCCAGGAGGCTGCACTGAAAGCAGTGCCAAGATCAACTGAGATTACGAGATTGGTTTCCGAAACGCCACCCGGGGATATCATTGATGGTGGTAGTAGTCGTGATTCAGGATACGAGACACTCCAGCCTATATAACTGGGTTGCCATGAATATCCCACATTCACAATTCCGACTCATTTTTACTTTCTCCAGGTGTCAGGGAATGATTTCAAACCCTAAAAGGTGTGTGGGCCTTGCTTCAGATCGGGCTTTGAATGGTACACGTTTTGTTTAGTTACACAGACAAGGAAGAGCGCAAGGTCAATGGGAGACAGTGGCCGCGTGGCGTTTGGCCTGTGACATACCGCGGAATGATAGTGGATGGAGGTCAACAATAGCGACGCCTCAGTAGCCTCCCGAACACTCACCAATGAGATGACACGTTTTATTGGTGAATACTCCACCTGGGAGGAGCAGATCACCTGGCCTCCCCGGACCCCAGAAATCGGTCCAGGCCGCCGGACTTGCTTTGTGGTCAGCCAGAGATAGCAGAAAACGAAAGGAGCTTGGTTCAAATCCAAATGAACTCCGAACATGCCGACATGCGCATCATCAATCATCCGGGCGGAGTTATCTTTATTATTGTGAGCACGATTGTGCCGTTCTGAGAGGGCGATTATAGCTGATCTTCTCCACAAACAAACTTGCTCCCTTTATGTAATTTGAACGACATCTCCTTTTTTGGAGACAGACCCTGTTGAGCCTAACCAAGTTTGCTAGTAAGGCGGTTTTTCACTTTTCACAGGGTTCGGATCTTGAAACAACAACGTGACGACGATCTTTACCGTGGAATCAGCACACAGTAAGCCATTTTAAGCGAAAAGGGCAAGGACCAGATAGTCTATTTTAGCATTGAACCTCAATCACTCATCCACTACTATTGCCGGCCGACTTTTGTAAATCAAAAAAATTGAGCTGACACTCGCCACAACACCTTCCCACCGAAAACTTTGATTTTCTGAAGGCTACTTTGCAAAACGCGCCCGGAAGAACCTCGGGTCACCAAAATCACAGGCACAAGGGTTCAGAAGCTGTCGTCCGGAAGCCTGCCCGACGTCTTCAAACGCATTTTGCAAGGAGTAATCATGGGCTTAAGGTCTAAGAAAGAATAATCTAAACTTTGGCTACCCACTCCCTTAGGGTTTAGCACCCCCTTCCGGTGGTTAGTCAACAGGCTATCGGAATATCACCGAACAGCCCAATTGAATGGCTGCTTTTTCTTCCCATCGACCCCTACCGATTGTTCACCTCTTGGCAATCAATGGCCGTGGTGGAATAACATGGTTTCGAGATCGTTAGGAAGGTACATAGGGTGATTTTGAGCGAAGTTAGAGTAGTGCCAATCCTTGTGGTTATGTATATACAGACTTCCCCAGGTCCAAGGGTCATGGAATATTCACCTGATTATAACCATACAACGTACATGCTTACATGACATGAGATGAATATCAAGATATCTACATTTTATATCCACTTTCGTGAGCAACATTTTCAACCTTCGTTCCAGATCGGTGTTATAGGCCCTCTTCAGAATGTCGTGGTTAGGTCTCCGAGGAAAGAGATTCTCGTCACTGCGTACCTCTGAGTATTCCCCTGAACAAAGTCTATTGAGTGGGTAATTTGTCCTCGGTAAACGAAGTGCAACTCACACTCTCATCCTTCCACTCAATGTAACATTTAAATTCCGTTGCACCAAATGAAACCACGACGTAAAAGTTGCTGACATAATAATCCTTGCAGGATTTATCCCACTCTTTGTGCCTTTTCTTTCCTTTCCGAGCAATTCTAACAAGAGATGTTTCGGGAATGGTTGCCCTAAACCAGCAGAGCTCCTGAAATCGCTCTTATGGCTCCGGATGAGGCCTTGCACTCTTGCGCTGCTATAGGGCATACTCACCTTCATTGTCTTCGTCTTGAAATATGATATCATGCATATCACCTCGATAGCATTGAAGGGCAATATTAAGTGTTGTGGCGGTTCGATGTGGTTGACTGTGCCAAAATGGGAAACGCGTCAGTTCAGTCTCTTGAACCACAGTACCCTGATTATGTAAGGTAAACTTGGTCAATCACCCTCCTCTAGCAGGAGCATTCACCAGACCTTTCTCAGAGTGGCAAAAAATCCGCCATCAATGAATTGTTTGCCCGTAACTGGATTCCTCCGAACGCGTAATTTCCTTTGAACATGCTTAGGATCTTTGGAATCATACTCATGGACACACGAAAACCCGTATGTCCACTTGGCCATTCGTGCTGAGACTTTGCGATCCAGAAAGAAGCAGATCACTCCGCTGGCAGAGGCTTTTGCACTAATATTTGGGATCGTTGTCAATGATATCAGTTAGATGACTGAGAGCCAAATTACAAACGTTGCATCATTGGGGCGGATCACCTGAATCCCCGGTAAGCGGCGCTGGACTTCCCTGAACAGGTATTGATTTCCCGCGAATCCACCCACTAGCACAACAGTCTTTGAAGGATGATCAATTTAGGCCATCATACCACAATGAAGAGTGTTTTCTCACCGTTTTGGTATTAAGAACGACATTTGCCTGCACAGATGCCACTATTGCCTGGCATGCAGGCTCATAGAATCCAGCCATTTCAGCTCTAGATTATGGTCTACGATCATCTCCATTCTTGGTAGATTCTGCAAAGATATGAACTTACCCGTGAATAAGGAGTTTACCGGCATTAATGCCAAACCTGATATCGTTGTCTTGATATCTGCCAAACCTCACGAGCATATCTTGGTTGGGGTCTCGAAAATTACGTTTGACCTGCTGATCAAAATTTTCCACCATTCGCTCGATTAGTTCAGGATGCCTATATGATGAACCGTTAATCTTGTCTTGACGGGCGGCACTTTGTTGATGAGTAACATGGCCCATTAATGAGTAGTTTGTAGTTACCTTGAACAAAACTTCTGAAGGCTTGTGTCACGAATGCAGAACCTTGCAAATGGCCTGGTCCGTTTTAGTCAGCTGCGTCAGTTGCTCCCGACTGTGTGTGACTGACATTCCGGAATAGCATATTCTTCGAACTCGATGGGCACTGTGCCTACCGTTTTGAAAGACGAGATGTCGATCGTGCCACCACCAGCATCGACTACGATGAAATGACTACCGACCTGAAGCCATGAGTCAGCACTTGCATTGAAGAATGGAGACTCAAGAGGGCTTACTTCGAGATCCCTTCTACCATACCCTCTGCTCATACACCAATGAAGACTTGCTTCACCCTCTGAGACAAAGATGATTCTGTTTTTTCCTTCCTCAGAATCTGGGACAAGTCTGGCCAGAATTGCAGCTTCGCGCATCATGGGATGCTGAAAAGTATTCCAACCGTTTGGATGACTAATGACGTTCTTGGTGAGGAAGCTAGTAGGTGAGAGCAGAGTTCGCACCTTAGAATATATATGATACGATTCTCCACCTCCTCCCAGATACTTCCCTCAGTATCCATTGTCTCATGAAAGTGCTTATGGGCCAGACCAGCCAGATATCGAAGAAAGTCAGAAATTATGGTGACCAATTTCTTATTTCGAGGAATTTCTGTCTTTGGTGCTTTATCTAGCTTGTTGGCAAGGAAATCGGGGCGGAGTAACAGCTTAAACCTGTAAGGCATCAATTAAATAGATCTATTCAGGTACCATTTCGGATGACGGCGACCATGTGAACGGCGTACCATTCTACTCGTGTCCATTCCTGTTGCAAAGCTCCAGCTATCATGCTTGGGTCCAGTGTTTCACATCCAGCCGCACGTAATTTCCCCTCACAGTCATAGTAAAGAACTGTTGGTACCTTGGGGACTGGGAGGTGCTCTTGTCCTTCAAATCTGCGAGAATCAGTGAATCGTGCGTCTTGCGCAGGAAAAATGCTGCGCACCCAGATACATCTTGAACTTGCGGAACTTGGCCAGGATCGAGCAAAACCCAAGAGGTCCCACTGAAAGTCGTGCCGAAATCGATTGAGATAACGAGATTACGCTCAGTACCAGTGTAAGGTGGTCTTAATGTCGCACTTCGGCTCATGGATGGCGGTGGTGATGGACGTGGTGGCGGTGATCTCCAACCTCATTTAACTGAGATGCTGTGTTTCATTTCCCTTGTACGCCTTTTCTTTCTCGCGGTTCTAGGAGATGTATTCAAAACCGCAAAGGTGAGGTGCGTAAGCCTCACTTTTGATCGGGCGTCAAATATACACGTTGCATTAGGCAAGGATGTTTAAATATCGCATTTCCATTGGTCAGTATGGGATGTGACAAGGAACAAAAGGCTGACCTGCGCATGTTGCAAGCTGGATGCTTCCGTGATGCTCACAACAACGAAGACGAAGCAGAACAGATTAACATTGTGTTGGCTAGGAGGGAGGGGAGCAACACCAGTATTTATTTGTGAACAAACAAAGTGTGAGAATGTTGGCATGATCAGAATGATCAGGTATGTACAATCTATTGATGCCGAGCCGAGCTATTGTTGAAGCATGTCACGTGCAATCGCATAATTGTGATTAGTCAAGGAGGACCAAAAGGGAACTTTCCCATTCCAGTATCTGATCCGAACCACAGATGAGCATTGGGGCATTATATATGTACAATAGTACTGTCGAGAGGAGCACAAGAATTATATTCATTGTGCCCCTCGACAGAGTTCACACGAACTATCTACTTCCGCATATATCCATATTCCATGAGAGCTATGTTGGAATATACGATCATATCGTCTCCCATCTCCCATCTATTGATCCTATCATTCTCATATCGAATTTAATCTCCACTTTCTTGTCGATACTCACACATCTTTCACTTCTTTTCTTACACTATTATACGCGTGTTATATCACTTTGTTTTGATTCTACGTACATTCAAGTCTCTACTATAAATACTAGATACTTTCATGTAGTTTTACCTTAGCTTTGATATTCATCTCATTCTACTGTCAAATCGAGCTCTATAGGGACTAATTGCCCTTGCTCATCCGTTGCGCTCTTCATATTTCTATAAGCTAAGCCGTGTGATCCGCGCGTTGGCTAGTCTCAGGCACCGACTGATCGAATCGAAGAAACAAAATGCATGTGTGAGGGGAAATTATGTCTATGGCGCGCGTGATGCACAAGCTCAAGGGGTCCGGGGAGGCGAGGCTATATTGGTGTGTTATGCATGCCGTAGCAACCATGACAAGGTATTGCGTGCGGTACCATTTCTTAAAGTGCAACACGACATCTGGTCTGTAGCCAGTTGGAGGCATAATATTCCTTAACCTCTATCTTGTCTTATGCTGTGCGACTAGTATCCTAGAGCCTAGCTTGTTGGGGACAAGTTACAACCTCTCCCGTCTGTATTGCATACTTATTGAGATGCCGTTGGATCCAAATTTTATTAATTGTCGAGTTAGCTATATACAAGCTCATGGGTATAGATGATTCAGACTGAGAGGTCCCTGCAATCCAGAAATTGACTTGTGACGTGTTTCTAAGTATCACCGACTGCGAATATGCTATAGCATCTAAAAATTCACCGTCAAGACTAGTACTTAATACTCTAATGCAAAAAAAACTTACCAAGTGCGAAGATCATCCACTTCAAGCATCGATCTTTTTCAGCAACTCCAGCTCTTGCAGTATCTGATCGACCTCGCTATGAAGTTGCTCCCTCTGCGCTTCCTCGCATATCTGATCGTCATTCCGTGAGCAATTCAGTGCTCCCCGGGCTCCCGCTAAATATGCCGTCACCGTTTCCGTTGTATTCTCACGTGGCTTGAATCTATCAGGGACCTGGTTCTTGACCTTGTCGATTTCCCTCCAGTACATCACTATCTTCTGAACTACACTGCTCTCGTAAAAGATATCGTCGATGTAGTCACATTCCAAACCCCGGCCGGTTCTAAGGTATTCCTTCCTTCCTTTCTTCCATAGCAGTAGGAAGGCTTCACCAAACCACACGTAGCATGTACTGTGGTCGCGCTTCAGATAGTTATTGAGCTGGACCCGGTCAATGGCAATAGCACGAGCTGTCTGTGACGTGGTTGTTTGATAGACGTTGGAGCGAATGAAGCCCGCCGAAACAAGGTATTCGGGCCACTGAAGCTCGGTATCCTCATCTATCAGAACGTTCAAGAAAGAGACCACATCGTCTGTGACCCATCCCCGAGTCGCTTGCTGCACCAATAGAGCAGTGGCCAGCAAAGTTTGGATCACAATGAGAACGGAGCGCCCTGGAGATCCAGAGATGGGCATCTGCAAGACTCCCATAATCGATGTGAAGTTTTGCAAGTCGATTTGTTGCATATCCATTCGGTTCTCCTGTATACACCTTCTCGTGAAAGACTTCCACAACTCCAAATTAAAAGTGATATCGACAAATTCGGAAGAAGGAATTAACTGTGAAGCTACTTGATTCAATAACAAAGCCCCTTGCTCCCACACCTTCCCGCTTTGAATAGGAGAAGTGAACAAGGACTTCAACAATTGTGTGATGGCAGATCGAGAGCTCTCATCGAGATGCGAAACCAGCGCCTGAGTTGGATGCGCGTTCAACAGCCTCACAATCCCAAGTTGTGAATCGTGATCTCTCTGACTGAGCCCAGATAACAGGAGCAGATTTCTAGGGAAACTGCGGAAAGGTATTGACTGCCAGTCAAGCTCCCCTTTCTTCTCCTGAAATAGAGGTTCCGTGATTCTTAGCAGAATAATGAAGATTGTCGCATCTCTGCTCCCATCATTAATCATTGACAGTGCCCATGCAACGTTTTCAAGGATCATAGAGCTAGCAAAATATAAATGACGGTCAATCACCTGATATTGGCTGTTAATCGCTCTTACCTTTTGTCAGAAGATGCCTTCCTTATCCACCCATGAATGTCCTCTAAGCGATGGGCTGCAATGTGATTCGGTGGATCCTCGCTATACCCAGTTGCGTAAATCGTGGCCACCGTGAGAGCGACATGGCTCACGATATCGTAAGACGATTCATCTCGCAAGACAGTGCAGAGGAAAGGAAGGACTAATTCTCTGATCTCTTCGGAGAAGTGATCACCCCTTCGGCGAGTTAAAGAGGAACAAATTATTGCATCGAGTATCAATGATATGGGGCACACTGATGTGGTAAAGTGAGCCCCTGGCATGGCTCGGGATATGTCTGCCAGTTCCACCTGGAATGGATGGGGATTTTTGATTGCTAATGAAGGGTGCATTATAAAACTGATGTACTGGAGAAAATTGTAGCTGATCCCATCTCCCAATGCCTTCATGGGTTGAGTTATCCAGTTCAACACCAAATTAGTGACTGCGAGGACGTCTGGATGACTCATTTCTTGGCGACTTGTGTCACGAGTTTTCAGATTTCGAATATTGGCAAAATCGACTGTTGAACCGTTATCCTTGTCACTTCGGTCCAGAGCTCTTCCCAAGAGAATGTGATGTAAGCTGATCCCAGACACGGTCGCGCTGTTTGGCCAAGCTCTTGCCCATTCATCAAGACCACCTGCTTCCGAAAGCGGAAGCAGACTATTGTGAAACACCACCAGTCTTTCCCATAGACCTTCCCGTTGTTTTATCAAAGAAAAAACAAGGTCAGGAGGGAGTCGAGGAACGGCATCTAGAGCAGCAATGGTCACGTCAGGATGTTCAGCTCGCTCGAGTAGCCACACAACAGATTCTGCTGCTGTCACATCCGCATGAGACCACCCTGTGTGCAATTCCGGCCGCTTCCCTTCATTTCCGACACGGGTGTCCGTGTCAAAAGCAGCTCCCCGATCCGACGAAGGAGAATATCGTCTCCCTAAGGACGATATGCGGCCTATGACGATGGCCCAGGAGACATTTTTGGACCACTCTGTCATCGCTTTAATCAGTAGAGCTGTCCGGGCGGAGGCGGTGGCATGGCATGGGCCAGATAGGCCTCGTTTCCTATTCCTTCGACCGCGATATGTCTTGTAGAGGAAGTGGCGTATGTATCTTGCAAATGGGGTTTGGAAGGGTGACGTTGGGATTGCTATACCGATCACAATTGCGATCGTATAAAGTATCACTCCTGAAATGGATAACGCAAGCTGCAATATAGCAACTCCCTTGTTCATACTCCAGAGGAGGTCCACCACTCCCACGAGGAAAAGAAGGAGAGAGATCTGGAGGAATAAAGGCAGTAACTCGATGATAAACCTGAGATGCCAATTCCTGAGACTTTTGTATCTCTCCTGACGCATCCTCCCATGGATATGGACGGCCTTCATCACACCGATATTGCTATATTCTGTGAGCCACTGCTTAGCGGTAACAGCTCCAAATGCAGCGGTCAAACTGAATGAGAGACTGGTAAAGAAGATTGAATTGATTGGGACTGCGGCGGAAGAGGGTGACACAAGACTCAGATCTTGAATGGATAGAGTGTCGTTGTCGTTCCGATGTAAGATGAGAAGACGGAGAAGGGCATTCGTTTCCTCTACTGGGTCGGGTTGAAGGCCCTTGTATGAGTCGATGATGAAAGCGGTGTTAATTGCTGAGAATAAACCGGCCTTTGGAAGTTTGTCAGCGACATGGTAACTCAATAAGCCCTAGCGGACCTACAAATATGAGTAGAACATCCAGAGATTTGTTCCAGCCATCAAGCAACTCCTTATCAAACTCGCCCGACACTTTGTCATACGTAGACCAAAAGTGAGTAAGATTGTCGATATGTGGAGTTGGAAGCTTGGGTCCTAGCCTTGGCGTATCATCGCTTTCTTCACTCATTCTAGCCTCGTTTTTGTCATGGATGTCAGCATGAACCTCCAGTTCCGGTGGCTTGGTTTCCGATGAAGGGATGAACACTCCCGAGAGAGAGGTTGATGTGTGAGGCGATTCAATCATGGAAGCTATTCTGGGGCGATTGATAGCAGGCGAATCTTCCATTTCGAGGATTGCTGGTAGCTCCATGGTTGGTTGAGATGATAGGACACTATGGTATAGAAGTGGTGTTTGCTATTGTCACTCATGAAGACAAGACGGTGTGGAGTACACGAGGTTAACATTACTTACCCACGTGGCTCGATAGCGGAGTGCAAAATCCGGATTTGCACCAAGCAGTTTATATCTTGTAGCGGTGCGCCAGGTCCCCGACCGATTCTACGGTTAATCCGAAATGTGTAGATAGTAGATTCTGTCGGTGGAAAACGGCAGGTACTACCCGCCGCCATACACCTGTCCCCTCCCTGCCCAAATCCGATCGCCACAAATCTCCTCCTTTGAAGTCATTTTGTCGCGCTTTGTAGAAATTTAAGTCTTGCATCAACGTGAATATGGGTATCAAACATGCCTCCGACGGTCAACGTCAAACGACTTCAATACGTGTTTTTGATCTCACCTCATTACATGTGCCCAAATCTGACCACTTCGGTCTGGATCGTCTCTGTTCATATTCGTCTAGCCAATCAAGCACATAATTTTCTTATAACTTATTAGTATTCTACCATGTACATAACATGGGCTTTATATATTAAACGTTCCAATTTCCCATAAGCCGTAGCGAGGTGTACTATAGCGTAGGTCCCACCCATTAATTCCATCTTTATTCGAGGAACGCCAACGGCGAAGGCGAAGGAGCTGAAATAGAGACGGTGCCAATCATCGACCACTTCCACACTTCCCGCCCATGGAGACCACATGTAATTCCAGTTCCGAGCGGAGCGCAGCGAAGAGAGGAATTGATGTTTCACGTGATCTGTTACCTTGCAGCTTTGCTGCGGCCCTTGCACGGGTCACAACAGTTGTACAGTTATAGAACAAATCACCCTCCCTACCGCTCATTACTGCCCATAAAACCGTCAGTATGTGTTATTCTTACTGTAAGGTCGTAGAACTTAGCGTAGTTGCTGAGATAAGACCTGACAGAAATAAGAGCTATTCGCACACAAAGGTAACCGTTAATGATTCTCTGTTGGAGTAGACTAGAGAAACGTACAAGAATTATGAAGAGTATTTATAGAGTAGAATAGAACAATGAAGACATAGTAAAGAAAGGAAGGAAACGTCATCCGCAGTGATGACTCAATTGAAAGAGATATAGAATACAAAGAGATGCATAGCCGACGCTTGCGCGTCGGTGGAGTGAGCCTTTGATGATGAAACAGTCAAAGGGTGAAAGGAGGAGGAGGCTCCGCGTTAGTCACGTCACGCCGTTACATTCGCCCTTCCGAGTT
>WSUA01000404.1:3164-13450 GCA_019633455.1 Tulasnella sp. 419 | reverse complement strand
TGTCCTTTGGGAACCAAAATAGTCAGATTGACCCAAGTGAACCTTGAGGTGCAATGTCGCGCTCTCATCACATCTGCCTCGTGTCCACGTAACATGCCGCGATGAATATCCTGGAACCGCTCTGAAGCTTGTGGTTGACCACAAGCTGCGATTACTCGTAAAATATCATTGAAAGAACATATTTGATGACATTGTCAGTGACGACTGAGACTATCCAGACGACAATGTCAATTATCTACAAGAGGGAGAATGGGTAACTCGTACGCCACTGCCGCATCAGCAACGGGCTATAGACTTGATTGACATACCTAACTACGGCGAACTCAGCTTCGACACTAGTCCATACTTGCTAAGTGTCTTGGTGGAGTCCGGGTCAGCAGAAAATGGTGACAAAAGAGATAAGGGACTTTGGTGAGGCAATATGATACCGGCCTGTTAGGTCGAAACAATTTGGGTCAGATGCCAGCTTCTGCCGCTATCGCTTCCCTATCAATGAAAAGCCTTGCTCTCGATTTAGCAGTCAAAAGGTGAAGACATCGAAAAAGTTGGGTCCGTGGGGCCACTGTTTGTTGACGCGCCGCAATTAGGTAACAAGAATTGTCCAGTTTTGGGACACAGGGCCGGGTTCTCATTGCCACATTTTCACCGGTTCGTCCAATGAATTCACCCGTAACAACAAGATTAAATTGTATTCCGCGACGTAACTCTGGACCTCGTGCCTACCGCTCAAGGTCTCTTTGTCAGAGCTCCATGGTATAAAGGACGAATATTCACCGATTTCTGTTCATTATCGAGCAACATTTCCTCCTCCTCTACTCTCAAAATCACAATGCTCTCTTCTCGTCTTTACATCTCTCCCAGAGCTCCTGCTTCAAGTGGACTTTTGTCTACTAGAAGTTTTCTCCATTTCCAAGCCACTTCCAAGCCGGCGGCAGGCAATAAGGCTACCCTGAAACCTGCCCAAGGCCGTAGCATCTGGCACGATGCTACTCAGACTCCCAGTCCCTCTGTAGTGCCCGTCAAAAAGAAGACCTTCGGTGTCGGCGTCTCTGTCGGATCTTCCAACAGAAGCATCTGGCACGATGCTACTCAACATCCAAATCAACCTGCTCCCTCAGGAACAGTCCCAGGCTCTAGGAACATCTGGCATGACGCGACGCAGCACCCCAATCGTCCTTCTCCTACCACTGAAGCGCCAGGTTCAAGGAACATTTGGCATGATGCCACTCAGCATCCTAACCGTCCTGCTCCTTCAACTGAAGCACCTGGTTCGAGAAACATTTGGCACGATGCTACTCAACACCCCAATCGTCCTGCTCCGACGACTGAAGCACCTGGCTCTAGGAATATCTGGCACGATGCTACTCAGCACCCCAATCGTCCCTCTCCAACTACTGAAGCACCCGGCTCTAGGAATATTTGGCACGATGCTACTCAGCATCCCAATCGTCCCGCCCCTTCGAGTGGAGCACCAGGAATTAGAAGCATCTGGCATGATGCTACTCAGCATCCCAATCGTCCTGCTCCTTCATCCGTGACTTCGGGCACTCGAAATATCTGGCACGATGCTACTCAGCATCCCAATCGCCCTGCTCCTTCTACAGTAACTTCAGGCACTAGGAATATCTGGCATGATGCTACTCAGCATCCCAATCGCCCTGCTCCTTCAACCGAAGCACCTGGCTCTCGCAACATTTGGCACGATGCTACCCAACACCCCAATCGTCCTTCTCCGTCGACTGAAGCACCTGGTTCCAGGAATATCTGGCACGATGCTACTCAACATCCTAATCGTCCTGCTCCATCGACAGATGCACCTGGCTCCAGGAGCATTTGGCATGATGCTACTCAGCACCCCAATACTCCCTCTCCTGCGACTCTTCCATCAGGCACTAGGAATATCTGGCATGATGCTACGCAACATCCGAATCGCCCTGCTCCATCCACCGAAGCACCAGGTTCCAGGAATATTTGGCACGATGCTACCCAGACCCCAGTTAGCCAGCCATCGAAAGGTGAGTTCAGGGAGTTTATTGCACACGGTCGACCTATCCCTTACTCGTATGTCTTAGAAGTCAGGGGTTTTGCTCATGACGCAACTCAGGACGCGAAAAAGCCGGAAGCCCTTCCCAAAGGAAGAACCATGTTCCAGAGCGCGCGTCCTAATGTGACTTTAAAGGTTGACGCCAAGCGTAATATCTGGCACGACGCGACTCAACAACCCTCCACTTCTCCAAAGAACGGATCTACTCGAAACATCTGGCACGACGTGACTCAGCAACCTTCCACTCAGTCAGACACGACCTTTTTCCACGATGGAATTCAGGCTTCTGGGAACACTGCGGGTGGTACGGAAGACTTCCATGTGCCCGTGTCTTCTGTCACTCAACTTAATCTCTCATTTAGGCAAAGGGCTCTACTACCACCAGGTGGACGAATCTTCCAAGGGTCGCCCAATTTTCCACGGTGTCTCTCAAGGTCTCCCGAATGGTAAAACACTCCGCACCCACTTATGTTTTCATAATAACTGATCCTTGCATTATTGTTCAGGTCTCGAGGCGCAACAATCCAGGGTCGCTCATTGAGTACGTTGCACCATTGATAGTCCGCGAAACTTCATAAGGTACGAGGTTATGCCGAATCTCAATACTTTCCCCATCCTGAACTTACCGATATCTGTAGGGGTGTTCATTCTTACGATACCACGCATTCACCCTCGGCTCAATTATGCATTCAACAAAAGGTCGAGATTGTTTAAGCGCATGAATCCCTTATAATATAAACAATCATCGCCTAATTCACAGCGATGAAACATATGTTCCTCTTGGTTGTACCTTTGATTTCTGCCTATAGTTCTCTGCTTCTGTGATAGTTTCATTTTCTTCGCTCCGAGTCTTCTCTTCCCGCCCGATTATAGTAGTTCTCTGTAGTGCTTGTTGTATGGTGTTCGTTCAATAAATGTTTGTTACTCTCATGAGCCCTCTTAATCTGTGCCCACTGATCCATAATGAATGGCTGAGATAATTTAAGGTGGTGCAACGATAATAACTCGGCTTCTCACGGGTACTGCATCCCCAATCCTCATAAAAGACAGTAAGTTAACACCCCTCAGATTTACCCCGGTTCACCATTCTCAGTCATTGATGACAAGGAAACCATGACTACACTCAAGACCGCTATCCCAGTTTTCAACAGCCTTAGATCGTTTAGGGAATGGCGTATGCGAGCATTTACCGACGGCAAATCTGTTGGATTCGTACCCACCATGGGTGCCTTGCACGACGGTCATATGTCACTTGGTATGGGACCTTGGTTGAATTATTACACCAGGGTAGTGATGATGTGGATGACTTCTGCTAGTTCGGCATTCCCTGGAACAGAATGACTTGACGGTTGTCTCGATCTTCGTCAATCCTACTCAATTCGCCCCGCACGAAGATCTTTCGACTTATCCCCGTACTTTGGAGGCAGATCTGGCCCTGATGTCAGTCATCTCAGTTCCTTCTGGCGTCGACGGGGCATCTATACGGATCCCTTCTGCTGTATTCGCCCCTACATCTAAGGAAATGTATCCATCCGGGGCCGTACAAGACGTTTCGGATCAGAAAGGTGCCTTCGTCGAAATCCCAGGATATGGAAGTAAGATGGAAGGCAAGAGCCGTCCTACCTTCTTCCGAGGTGTTGCCACTGTTGTGTCGAAGCTGTTTAACGCTGTTCAGGTACGTGGAAATCTTCAAACCTACATGTCTGGGATTCCTAAACAAGACTTATGTGCCCAAATAAAGCCAACCAATGCATACTTCGGCCAAAAAGATATCCAACAAGCGCTCATTGTTCGCCGACTCACAAGAGATCTGCTCTTCGCGAACCCAACCCCTGAAAACGTACACATCGTACCCACCTTCCGTGCAGAAGACGGCCTTGCTCTCTCATCTCGCAACAAGTATCTCTCCGAGGCTGAGCGCGCGATCGCCCCCGTGCTATTCAAGGCTCTCAAGGAAGGCGAACAGGCTTGGCAGGCCGGCGAAGGTCGTGATGGAGCAGTCCAAAGGGCTATCGGACTAGTCGAATCCACAATTGAAAGTGCAAAGGCAGACGGTATTGAGATGCGCTTGGACTACATCGAGATGAACGATCCTGAGGAATTCGACGTGGTCAACTGGGATACGAAACCTGGTGATGGCAGACCAGTTATTCTCAGCGGTGCCATTTGGATTGGAAGAACCAGACTGATTGACAACCTCCTACTCGGTGATTGGGAGAGACAGGAATCGCTCTCATGATCCAGTAACTTAAAATGGTACGTCCACTTGGTTAACTGGCTTCAAATCTCTACTCATAGTTTCACATGTATTGACCTTGTTCTGGTGCAGTTGCAGCATGTCAATCTCCCCACATAATAAAACGGTCATTATTGCGATTGACGGGCCCTCCGAGGAGGACAGAGACGATTGGCTTAATGAACTTTGTGCAGTAGAGAAAGATACCAGCAGCAATAAGTCAAAATAGGGAACGACGCGTATCATTCAAGTAAACCGAAGAGTACATGATGGTCCTTCAACGACACGAGTCTACATTCGAAGACACGTACAGTAAACGTCGCCTCCTTGAGATTTTATCAAGATGAAAACATCTCCCTTGACGCCAATATCCTGTTGGCTAGTGCCGAGATATTCGCATCCGCCAAGACAACCTCCGGAGCGTACTCAACTTCGAACGCCTGCTTTATGGAGGCACAAATTCTCTTTGCTTGTCGTTGATTCCAGAATCTGAAATCATCAGGGTCTCCAATCGTCAACTCGTCGTTATCGCTCGTCACCTGAGATGGAGAGAATGATTGTTGAGCCGAGAGAGGGAGTAGAGATGGATCCCCATCCAAACAAAGGTTGACAATCTTCATCAACGATGACCGAACAGAGTTAAAGTCCATTACCGCGGGCTTGTCAACTATGCAAAGTTAATAGGTGATTAAGTTTCGGCCGACAATAATCATACTTTGCTAAAGACTTACCGTAAATCTCGATGGGCCCGACGCAACTCATTACATTGTATTTGCCTTCGTGATGATATCGGATCTTTTACCAAAATTTTGAGTGATTAACTCCTAGGGACCGAGGAAGATTACACGCTAAACTCACCTCATACTTGCCGGTTTGCCAAGGTAGCGTGTCGCGCTTAAAGACAACTTCTCCACAATCCATATCCTTTCCGGGTCTTGAGGTCCTATGTTCGCCAAGTGGAACATCTCCATCCCATTCTTCATCGTGAACGGGAGTCCATAGACCCATAGAGTTTGTATTCGTAACATTGGATGATTTGTTAGCGCCAACCTATGAATCAAGTTAATGTGTGGTCCAAATTTCTTTGCATAAGTGAAAAAACCTCACTCGATAAAGACCTATCCAGTCCCTTCTGGAATGACTCGTGGGCGCACGCCATTTCACAACGATAGGTTCGCCTAGATGGAACCGGAGCTCGCCGTCGGGATTGGTAGGTACCACTGCCATCTCGTATTTGGTCATGTCGAGATCTCCAATGCTGTTAGTCACAAGACTGCAGTATTGGGTGAGCGACATTGCATCTTTTCAGTAATAGAATTACAACGATGCTCACGGCAAAACGAGATGTTCAAAGGAGAGCAGCTGTCCATGTGTCTGAAGGAAGTCTTCGCCGTCTTTGATAGCTATATGATTGTGTGTCTTTAGCATATTGATATCTCGCAAATAGAGAAGAGAACCTACATTTTGTCAAGAAACTCTCTACGACCTCAGCTGCTGAGCCGACGCTTTGTGCGAATTGTTGAACCTGAGGATTGTTGACACTATTCCGCAGTGCTTGATTCTTGAGAGCAACATTCTTGATAGTCTTTGTAAGACCTGCTTCCTTACGGAGAGAATCGCCATATAGCTTCTGCATGTGCGGGCTTTTACGCAAAGTTTAGCCCTTGAACATGATATCACGGTCAAGAAACCTTACTTTTCAACATTGCTCAGGAACCACCAATGAGATAGCTGAGAAATGACCGCAAGCGTAAAGACTAGTTTGCTTCCGCTGATCAGGGCGAGTCCGAAGAACGCGGCTCCGCTCATTGTTCGCTCAGGATTGTTTAGGAACCTAGGTAATACCATAAGACTCGTATGAACCTGGAGACATAACACTGGGTGCTCACCTGTATATGCCCTATACAAGGAAATTGAATCAAAATTGATAAGATAGGACTTCGGAACGAAGCGGTTATTTCCTTACCGTGTAGTCCAATTGAGATGGATAATCCTCAATAAAGAAATCTCCAAAGAACCATCCTATGAAAAATCAGGGTTTGAGTACTCTAAACAGCATTGCAGGTTAAAAGAAAAGCCATGAGGTGTACACACCAAACACGCCCAGAACTTCATAACACTCCAAAGCGGTCCAAACATGCAAAGCAATCATCATCTGTTGATTCACCTCAGTACGTAAGCAACGTTTTCTCATTTAATCAATCAAAAAGAGATCACCGCTTACCACTCCCAATGTATGTCTCAAAAGTAAATCGCCTGTCATCAGATCAGAAAAAGAAGATGGAGCTTGGTATGTCCGCCACGCAAGTCCGATAAAGGACCCTAAATCAACCCCTCGATCATGAGCAGGCTAGCCAAAATAAGAAATAGATGGCTACACCCACCATACGTCATCCACAAACTCAAATTGTACATGGATTTCCAATTTGAAAATGCCTCTTCTACTGCTCCCTCGGCTGCAGTACCTGGAGGATAATAGTAATTCTTGACGAAATGCCTCACGAGGAATTTCGATTCACTCTGTCTCTTCAACAATAGACCCAATCCGAAACTGTGGAACATTCGCCAGCCGAACGCGTGGAGGAAGTGGAGTACGAGGCCTTGTTTATGGGTCAGGGAACCTCCGATAAACGAGTTAAAGAGGGTGTAGGAGATTGCTAGAAGAAGCTTGAGATCTGATGCACTGCCATAGGGAAAGGTCATTAGAACCGGACGCTTTCGTTCATGTGATCTTGCCAACATACCGAAGTAAATCAATGTTCTTGAGACCAACAACATCCTTCCTGAAATATTTGTTCATCAAGTCGTATTGCGTGATTGTGGCGAGTCTCTGCGCGGTTCTGCTCTTCATCTTTGAAGGGGGTCCGCCAGCGTCAATTGTTCCACCACTACTAGACCCTCCGTTTGCGTCCAGGACTTCATCCTCGTCTAGTTCCGTTTCCACCTCGGTTTCAGCGTCCAGAGAGGATCCAGCATCAGTGATAGCCGGAGTGGAGCCCTCGACACTTGATGAAATTGAAAAAGATGCCTTGTGATGACGACGGTTTCGAGTCTGCGGGCGGGCTTTGGATGATTCAGCAGTGGCTATCTCAAGGATCGACGAGATGGACTGAGAGGATTCAGCAGATACCCCTGTAGAAGCGACTGCAGAACTCGTGGTACTCGATTGAGAAAGGGCGCGGTTGCGGTTTGAGAAGAGAGGCGTTCGAAGAGCAATCGGCTTTCGTTGTCCGTACATCCGCTCAATGTCTGCAATTTTGGTAGTCAGCGCTTCGTTCCATCACAACATGTGCAAGCCACCGAACTCACGAGGATTCTCAAAACACACCAAGAATCCAAACTGTGCTGCATGGATAGCTAAGCTAACGAACAGAACAGGATAACTGCCAGCAATCATGGATAATCCATAATATCCTGCATATCCAACACTGTACATTGGATGAGGAGCCATCTCGAAGACACCATCAAACACCAAGGCACCACGCTCGAAGAAAACATCTCCCCAATACCATCCATAGTCTAATCGGGAGAAGGTGAGTAAAGGATTCTATGCTGAAGGAAATGTCGTGGAGGTGGAGTCCTACCTTTGACTATATGATGGGCCTCCATCTTGACCCAAATATTGAAAGCGATGAGTGTTATTCCTCCGATCCATCTGTTTACACCGCTTAATCATTTTTCTCCAGAGAAAGTGAAATGCACTTGCCTTAGAATATGGACTAGTAAGGAAAGGTTCTCTGGGACGCGGAAACACGTGAAAGCGAACAAGACGTAAGCAAGGAAGTCGCTGTCGAAAAAGGAATCATGATGATGCAATCAACAACCTCTCGAAAGCCACTGGACTACATTCGACGCACTTGATCAGGATGATGTCAACAGCCTGCCGGAAGAGCAACCAGGTATTGTACTCGAGGGGCAAGTCCTAACCAAGGTAAAGGCGTGTGAGATGACAGCTCATTCGTGGGGCGGAGTGCCTTTTCCATTGGTATTTCGAGCAATTCATTGCCCGAAACGGCGGCAGAAGCCACAATGGAAAAACGAGGGTAGAGGGTGAAAGCGACTTACATCGAAGTTGTAATCTTTACCCATTTTCCCCGCCAATTCGTTACGTATCCAAGCCCGCACAGCAGGCCTACGATTCTCATCAAGCCAGCCTCGTCGTTGAACCTCTCGCACGATCCATTTCTTCTTGGACTGCTTTGTGAGTATCCATCCCAATCCAGCATCATACGCTGCTCTCCATAAAGCAACGTAGAATAAGAAGAATATCTGTGCAGCGCGTTTTGGTAAGACGAAAAATAGAAACAACTGCAGCGCAAGAGTAGACAAGCTGAGCAAGTCTAGATACGACTTTTGATGAAGTGGGTGGAATAGCGTAGTAAGGACGTCGTGCGTCGTAGGCACTCGAAAGACTTTGAAGGTGTATGCATTAGCGAATATCTCGTAAGGCGCTATCGTAAGCTCACCAATTCCACCGGGCGTTTTGCCCCAAACGACTTCTTCCTTGACGCTAGTCTCATTTGAAACTTGTTCTACTTTAGTGTCATTCTTTCGTCTTCGTAGCGAACCGTTAACTATTTCTTCCGCCACCATCGCCAAAGAGAGTTCGGCAATGTGCGAGGGATGGAAAGGGGGAAAAGCGAGGAAGGGGAAACACTCTAAAAATGTTATCCTTTAAAAAGCTCGTGAATAACGGGTACCACTTCCGATATATCCGGCGCGTGATTTGTTGTGATGTGACACTTCGGTCCGACACTCCGACTCATCAATTTTCAACGACCATCTCAACAATTGACAAACTACTGCGTAATGTGTCCATAATCATATCCTTCTTAGCCCCCTTTTATTCTCTCGACTCTGGACTTACTATCATCCTTGTTCGAGATGCTACAATGGCGGGCAGATTAACCGCGAGACACATTTACGTTCAGTCATGGCGTTTCAATATATCCACCTCGCCAGGACTTTACAAAGTGTCTGACATTCATCGATCCGAGCATCAAGTATAACTCGGCTAATGTCACCTGATAAGATGACCCGAGGGCCATCCGTATTTTTATACAGATCTACCTTATACCGCACGATCATTTATTATCTCTAGCCACCCGATGCATCAGTTTCAACCCCTTGACACATGCACTCCGAAATTGTATATAATCTGAGCTAGTGATGGGAAATTTTTCATTTTATCAAATATCACCCTCCTTTCAGTCATTTCTTACGTTTGATTTCTTTACTCTATCCGATGCTCTCTTTTAATAAACTCAACATCATCCCACTCCTTACCCTTTACCCTCTCTTGACGGTTGCGACTGGGTGTCCATATAAAGAAGGAGATGAACCTACAATTGAGTTGAATAAACCCCTTGACCTGAACGGAGATCTATACAGTAGTGTTACCCTCAAGTGGGTGGATGAAGGCAACAACAGCTGCGTTTACTCTACCTTCTTAGGGGACAACAAAGTTGCGGTCAAAACTCCTAAAGGAACTCCCTCAGAGGCTGCTGCAATAGCCAAAGGCGATAACTGGAAGAAGGAGGTGGAGGCCTTGACGAGGGTCAGTCGATACCGCTACACGTTAAATTAAATTTTGGCTGACAGTCCGTCTGTTCCTTTTAGTTGAGTACCCTTTTAGGTCTAGGATACGGTCAGGATGGTCGACCGTGGTTATTCGAAGCCTTCTATGGAGGTATAAACCTCTACCGGTCAAGCATATACAAGAAGTATGTAGTTCCAATCTACCACCGTCTAAACCCAAGTGCGTGATCCTAGGATTTGGCCATCTCCCTTCTCCGCTGACTTATTGTGATCCCATGAAGATCCCACTCCTCATCAGCAGCGTATATGCCAACGTTTTCTTACAGACGTACGAGTTGCTATTGCACATTCCTTCATGGAGTGCATCCACGTCGGTCTTGGACATAAAGATATTCACCTAGCCAGTACGTCCCTTCAGCCATGTCAATTGCTCCGCGATGAACTTCTGTATTGTTATTAGACATTCTG
>WSUA01000402.1:0-14881 GCA_019633455.1 Tulasnella sp. 419 | reverse complement strand
CAGTTGGGATAAATCGAGCAGACACATGTCCTCCGATGCCAGTCGATTGTGATGTTGCATGACCCTGTTGAATTACGGAATTGAAGCCAAGACTTGACAACACATAAATAGGGCTTACAATAAAAACTCGTGCTGTACCGCTCCCATTCACATCGGCGCGAAGCCCTCGAAAGACGTCCTCTTCTTGTCTATTCATTGTGTATTCATTCTTCCCACTCTGTTGGATGTCGTTAAATGGTGATCAAAACGTAGAATGAAATAAGGCTCACATAAATCAATGAGTAGCTGCAAGTGGAGGGGGGCTTTTTCTTGGTAGCTCGTTCCAGCTCACTTATCATATTTTCTTCTAATGTTACATCAACACCGGCGGAGTAAATGTGAAGATTGACAGATGAATGGAGAACCTCGAGAGGATCCGCTTCGTCGTTGGTCCAATCTTGAGGTTCCTCAGTCGGAGTCAGAGGACGAGAAGTTGAGGCAAATTGTGTAAAAACTGGGGAAAGAAGGTCCTTGAAGGATGTTGGACCTCGCTTGCTTCGACCTGTGCTTTTCTCAATGCTATGGTAATAGACATAGCGTGAAAGGTGGGCACTGATCGAGATCTCTGAAAGAAGACTCGATATTTGAACACCTTCTGATTCATTGCAATATTCGACATACCTTGAGAGTTCAATGTCTTAACAACCATAGTATTGAGAGTGCTTGTCGGATTGAGATCATTGGGAAGAGACAGCGGATTGATTGGACCGATGTCCTTCTGTATTTGTATTAATCGGAGGCCATCCACAAACACCGAAACGTCGCGTAGGTTCACCATGAAGGTTACCGATGTTGCGAGAAATCGTGCAAGATCGATGAGAAGTCCTGGAAGGGGTGATGGCTGACGAAGAGGCATTTCGAATGATGTCCATGGTTTACCCGATGGTGATAATTCCGGAGGTGAGGCAAGTTCTCCTCGCCGAGTAAACAGCTTGTTGGATGAAGTCAGATAGATTGTAGGTTCATCAGAGTAACTTGTCTTACCTGGTCGCCTTTATTCTTCCAGTAGAAACCCATCCATTGCTTCTCGGATTTAACAAATGGTTCATCGGTGATGCTGAATAAACTATAGAAACCGACTCCAAAAGCGCCAATCTTTTTCTCATCCTTCGAATACAGATTAGTTCACGTAAACAAAAAGGAGACAAATTCCGAATGGGCTTACTGGGTTTCCTTTGGCGATTTTCTTGAGCCTGTCCCAGTCCTGGTCCCTGAACGGCATTCCATCATTACGGAAGATCCATTGTGCAAGTGGACGCGTCTTCAAATTCTGGAGAGCATAATTTGAAGAACCCTCTTTTAAGTGCTGTTTCGGAGTTCCAGATTTGACTCTATCTTTGTAGGCTTGCGTGTTGAAATGTATTTCAGCGTTGGTCGCATCCGCATCGTCTGAATTTTGCAGTAACTCTCGAAACACTGTGAACTCCCCGGAGTAGCGCGCTAGAACCTGGAGAATCGATTATGTTTAGGGTAATTAATAACTAAAGGGGCGTGACACAAGAATACCTTGTCGATCAATGCACGCTGGTTCACTTGAACTTCCTGGTCGTGTCCTTTCTGCCACTATGGAACAGTTAGTATGAGCTCAACTTCTGTGATATTGAAGACTTACCAGCGCGTTCTTATCAGTCATGCCTCTGGTATCGACTGGGTTGGATATGGTGGTTGATGCAGCTGAGCTGAGTGGCGGTAAGACGTACGATGGCCTGTGGCGTGTTACTGAGCCTCATTAATTCTTTGGCGTGTTGATGATAAGTAAAGCCATCAACGGCATGCCACGCGAGAAAAGACCATCAGCCGCAAGCCACAATCGAAAAGTCTATGTAGATTCGAAGTCAGCCACATGGCATTTTTGTCAAGAGGGAATTTCGCCAACGTTGTGCAAAGCAAGCATTGTCCTGGTCTGGCGATGCTGAGGGTCAAGTATGGCAATTGAATCACTCAGTTTTGGGCTACATTACAATGCTGTATTCTCACTGTTCGGTATCGGTGACTTGACTCTCTGGTCTCTTGCCAACATAGCCTCCACGTTGTTCTTGCATGCTATTCGGAAGAGTCACCGTCAAGAGAGTTGTCACCTTCCAGAAAAGGCCTCCCCCGTGTAGAATCCACCTGATTGCACAGTGCTGCCACCCTTTAGCCCTAGTTCGGGTTAACTTTCAGGGGTGAGGCGTACGCGCCAAAGAGACCGGGGATAAGGGTCTGTGCACATGCGTCTTTCGAGCCCGATACAAGTGCCTTAATCGTCTAGAGAAGCTGATGATAAAGATGTGAGTTGATCGGTGAGTACTAAATGAGTATTCTTAGCTGCTACGAAGACAACAAACTTTGAAAATAACCTTACAGCTCACGTGATCTCGGTTAATTCAGGGTCAACCGATCAGGTACAGTTTGATGATTTTTAATTAGGCAGCGCCCCGCCTGATTTGTTTTCGAATGATTTCCCTTAGAGAACACAAGTGTCCCCATTGAGTTGCAGAAATGCGGCATAGAACTTCCAGTACTAGTTCCGGTGAAAAAAAAAGCTCTTGTTTTTCTGATCAAACCGATATAGACCACCCATTACGCGTGAACCCCTCACTTATTTGTCGTGGCAATAGTGTTACAGCGCAAGGGATCTAGTGCATCTTAGTTTGAGCACCCTCAGACCACCTGTCAACTAGTCCGAGAAAGGCAGTTAAAAAGGACTGCCCAAAAAGATGGGTTCGAATATAGACCGCCGATTTCCAAACATGCTCAGGATCTTCTCAAGGTCCGAACACTGCCCTCTCGAGCTGATCCATCAAAAACAGTTCTCTCCGCATTGGCTGGTCTCCGTATTGACTGCTAGATCTCTTTGTGGGCAATGGTCTTCTCATTCGGGTGGTCGTCTTCGTCAAAGGCGAAAGCCAAGGGGTCCACTAATACAGCATTTGCTGCATTGGTGACCACTCTCACCATTGCGAAGGAATCCCTCGATGGGGTTCCTATTCCTGGACTCAAGGCCTCGGTTGGAGGAGTGCTAGAAGTTCTCAAGACGGTTGATGTGAGTCCGTTTTGTTCATATGCTTTCCATCGCTGATCAAGCTTCGTCCAGAAAATGCAAGGCAACGCTCGTGATATCGAAGAACTCCAAGAACATGTTGAGCATCTTAATACCGATATTATTGAACGTCTCACAAATGCAAAGCTGACGGCTGATCTTGAAGCGAGAATGGATAGACTAGAGGCGTAAGCACCGCTTGACCCGGTATCGGTATCTCTCCTGTCTTACTTTTCACACTCAAATTCAGGGATTTGGATTCGATTGCGAATGAATACGACAAAATCAGTAACAAACGCAATTTCTTTCAGTTTTTATCGGTACACGACCATGCCAACACCATAGCCGGATTGAATAGGAGGCTCGATCGAGCGATACAGGCCTTTACGGTAAAGTGATACTAAATTGGTGTTGGGATTTGGTAACTGATAGTCATCTAACAGACTGGGCTTGTCGTCGAGATAGAACAAAGAGTCATAGAAATCAGTCTTGGTACGAAGAAGACCCAGGACATAGTAACACACACAAAGGAACAAACATCAGCGATTCACAACGCAACGAAAAGAATAGAAAAGCAAGCCGGATCTACCCATCAAGTTGTCCTGAAGAACGAGGTGAAGACCGAACAGATTTATCTGACTGCTACCGACACAAATGCAAGATTGAGCGAAATCCAGCTAAATCAAGGTATGTGGATATCTAACCAGTGTGATCGAGATTGATCAACTTCAATATTATAGTTGAACTTGAGCTACTCAGTCGGCTCCCGAACGCAGATGCCCGTTATGATTCCGCAGCTCGTAGTTCCGCACCGAGTTGTCTGGAGGATACAAGAGTCGCATTACTGGAGGATATTTTTAGGTGGATCGATGGCCATGATGCGGAAAAGGTGTACTGGCTTCATGGCCTCGCGGGTACCGGAAAGTCTACCATTGCTCATACGGTGGCCGAACGTTTGGCAAAAAAAGGTCAACTTGGTGCAACCTTCTTCTTCTCGCGTGTCGATACGGGTGATAGACGAGACCCACTTCGTGTTCTGCCCGCCATCGCACATCAACTAGCGGAGTTCAGTCCAAAGTTCAAGTTGAGTCTCGTGCGCTCTCTCGAAACGCGCAAGGATGCAGGGACCGCCAATCTGATGGTTCAAATGGAGAAGTTGCTAGCGCAGCCTTTACGTGATATGGGGGTGCAATCACCAGGAGAGTCGTCCACGGTGGTTGTCGTACTAGATGCCTTGGATGAATGCGATAATCAACTACTCGTCACCAGCCTTCTGAAGCTCGTATCCGAGTTTCTCCTCGATCTTCCCCACATGCCATTCAAGCTCTTCATCACCAGTCGTCCAGAACATCACATCGCCATGAATTTCACTGAAAGCTGCATGAGTCGCCTTGCGCGACCTCTCGTCCTGCATGACATAGACACTGCAATCGTCCAATCAGACATTCAAGTGTATCTCCGTCATGAGTTGGCAAGGGTGGCTCAAGAATTCCAGCTATCGGTTAGGCCCAATCCATGGCCCTCCCCTTCTGATCTGGCGGAACTGGTCAGACGTGCAGGTGCACTCTTTCTGGTTGCGTCGACAGGGATCAAGTTCATTGGTGACAAACGGATAAGACAGCCCAAACAGCAGCTTCGTCTCCTCCTTTCCGACGTCCAAGCTTCTGGCCAATCTCCATACAAAGACCTTGATCAGGTCTACCACCAAATCGTGCGGGCATCCGTTGAGGGAGATGACATCGGCATCGTCGACTTCCTATCCAAACGATTCCGGGATGTGGTCGGGGCTATCATCAATCTAGGCCAACCCCTCCCTCCGATGACCCTCCACCACCTACTGATGCACGACATTGAATATATCACCGCTGCCGTAGATCTTCTCCGCTCCGTGATCATCACGCCTTCTGACCCCGAGTCCAACTCGGAGCCATATCGGGTCTTCCATTCTTCCTTTCCCAGTTACCTGACCGATCGTTGCGAAGATGCCCGTTTCGCTATCCATCCCGTTCTCCATCATACTCAGCTCGCTCTTCACTGCCTTCATCTGCTGAATTCGTTCTTACGTCGAAATCCTTGCGAGCTTCCAAATCCGTTGGTACTCAACTCCGAAGTTCCAGACTTGAATGAACGGGTCAAGCGGACAATTTTGCCTCACCATCAATACGTTTGTCAATATTGGGGTTTCCATCTCCAAGCTGCATTCCAAGCTACCAAATCCCTACCAAAGCATCACGCGCAAAGCAGTCAAGAGATTGATGACATTCGTAACGACCTTTTGGAGACGTTCAGCAGCTTCTGTCGAGAGAAGCTTCTGCATTGGGTGGAGGCAATGAGCTTGCTTGGCTTGCTCGGGCACACTATACCGATATTGAAATCAGCAGAGACATGGCTAAAGGTAATGTAAAGCCGTATTTACGAATCGTCGACGTGGTCCCTAACTTGTGTATTTTAGTCACTCGACCCATCACATCCTATGCTTCCACTCTTGAACGACGGACAAAGGCTGCTTCTTCAATACTTCGACCCTATTCAACTTAGTGCATCGCAGATATACTGTACTGCACTCGCCTTCATGCCCCAGTCTGCGCTGTTCACGGCCTACGAGTCCTCCCTGGATCATTCCGTGAAGCTCATCACTAATAGGGAGTCATCATGGAATCCGTGCATGAGGACATTGACGGAGCACGCTAATCGCGTGACTTCCGTCGCACTCTCCTCGGACAGCACCCACATCGTCTCTGGGAGCTGGGACAAGTCGGTTTGCATCTGGGACGCAGCAACCGGCTCCCTGGTCAAGAAACTAGAGGGTCATGATGACTTTGTCACTTCGGTTGCATGGTCTCATGACAGCTCACTGGTCGTCTCTGGATCCTGGGACAAGAGTGTGCACATCTGGGATATGGCTACAGGAAACCTTGTCAAGAGGCTAAAGGGCCACAGTAACTACGTTTCATCTGTCGCATTTTCCCGCGATGGATCTCTTGTTGCATCCGGGTCACATGATCATACGGTTGGCATCTGGGATGTAGCAACAGGAGCCCTTGTTAGACAACTACAGGGGCACATTAGTAATGTGACATCCGTTGCAATGTTTCCCAACAAGTCCTTTGCCGTCTCCGGCTCGGATGACAAAACCGTTGGTGTCTGGGACCTACGAACGGGATCTCTCATCAAGACCATGAAGGTTCACGAGGATTCCGTTCAATCAGTTGCTGTCTCCCACAACGAGAAGTACATTGCTTCAGGTTCTAGAGACAGCAGCATCTGTCTCTGGGATGCACTAAATGGATCATTGGTTAGAAGGTTAACGGGCGATGCGAACATTGTATGCTCGGTTGCATTCTCATATGATGACGCCTATATCGTCTCTGGATCACAAGATAAAGCCATACGGGTATGGGATGTCTCAAAGGGGGAAATGCTCAAAAAGCTGGAGGGGCACACTGATGAGATATCATCAGTTGTCTTTTCGTTTGATGGTTCGCAAATTGTCTCAGGATCTTATGATAGGGCAATCAACATTTGGGATGCAACGACAGAACCTGTTCGAAGCTATTATTCAGGACATTCAGATTCTGTTCAATGCATTGCGATTTCAAGTGACAAAACGAGGATAGCCACCGGATCCCGCGACAGAACTGTCTGTCTCTGGAACGCACAAACAGGAAGTCTCGTCAAGAAACAGGGTGGCCATGTCGACTCTGTGTATTCCGTGGCATTCGCGCATGATGATGCGTTAGTGGCATCGGGATCACAAGATAAGACAGTTCACATCTGGCAAACAGACACTGGATCTACTGTCTCCATCTTAAAGGGCCATCTTGATTCCGTCCCGTGCGTTGCATTTTCTCATGATGGCAAACACATCGCTTCTGGTTCTCAAGACAAAACCGTTCGTCTATGGGATATCAAAGAAGGTACTCTAGTTCAGACACTGGAAGGTCATCAACATGCCATCACATCCGTCGCCTTCTCCCTTGATGGCTCCTACGTCCTCGCTTCCGACATCTTGGGCAAGTATCTCTCATGGGACACAGCCACTTTCACGCGGGTACAGAGAAAGGCCTCTCTTCTGTTAGACTCGGGTACCGCTGAGCAATCAATTGCTATTGAAGGACAATGGGCCGTATCGATGTCAGGCGCACAAGGTGAACTCAGGAGGTTGTGCTACCTTCCAGTACCTTCTTCAAGCATCTCAGCACATTTAACGAGGGGTCACTATCTAGTAATCGGTACGAAATCAGGCGTCCTTTACATTCTTAACTTTTCACAAACACTTCAGCCATCGAATTAACCACCTATAGTAACCCACATCACTTGTCCAAATTCGACCTTTCTTTACTAGCATTACTTCTTCCTTTTTCACGATCACACATGTCATTTCGCTATTCTGGCGGACCTACTCGAGGTCCGCCGTCGTCCTTAGACCTTCACCTACCTGCGCTTTCCTGTCTACTTTGTATAGTAATACGGGGAATCGGAGGTTAAAGTGCGAAAGTCAAAATTGAGGCTCCGTCCTTCTTGTTTTGTATGGGGTGAGAGGACCCTAACCCCGCGGTCATGAGCTCCCAGCGCCGAACCAACAAAGCTGCTCACTTTCGATATATTGATAAGTTCAAGTATTAGTGTTAGGTCCCTAGGCCCTGCTCCATATGGCAATGAACATCAAGCTTGTAATGGGAGACCTCACACTGCACAGCAGAATAAGATGGCCACTAGCAATTGACTCGTACCGGCGTGATCGCCGCTTTCCATAAGAATAGTGTACAATTCCAAGACGTAAGTTATCGAGTTTTGAACGCCGTATCGGCGTATATAATTCGCCACCCAACCACCTACAAACGCCTATGATATTCTCACGTTACCGAATCTCTATTCTTCTCTCTTAACATCATGGCCAATAATATACCAAAGGTTGCTTGTCCACCAACCTCACAGAGTTATTTGACTTACCAACCAACCTTCTAGGAGGGGACCGTGCGTGATGAAGAGGTTCAGGTGGATCAACGCGCCCTGATAGACAAAGTATGTCTCCACTGTCATCCATTTGCATACGTGATTCATTGTCTTGCTAGGTATTGGCACGATACTCTGGAGAGTTCACCATCTTCAGAGAACTGCTACAGAACTCAGATGATGCCTCTGCCAGAATAGTCAACATTCACTTCCATACACAGGAGTACCAAGATGCGGTTGACTCTAGAAGTCAGTCACTCGATTCTCCACTATCGTCCTCTCTGCCGGATTTGAAGGAAAAATCGCTTGTTCACTGGGTTTTCCGTCATACTGGATCGCCCTTCCGGGATGCGGACTGGGATCGGTTGAAAAAGATCGCAGAGGGCAACCCTGTGAGTCTTGTCTTCGGATAGGTGTTTCCATCAGAGCACTCATTCTAATACATTGGCGTGTAGGACGAGGACAAGATCGGGGCATTTGGAGTCGGATTCTACAGTTTATTTAGTGTGACGGATGAACCGTTCGTTAAATCAGGCACGCAATGGATGGGCTTCCATTGGAAACAGAATCAGGCAGGTCAGACTCTCGGGTATTAGAGCGCTTTTGTCTCACTGTGGTCGTTTAATAGCTTTTTGCTAGGCGAGGAACTAGGAAAGCAGTGAACGGTGGATCGGATCTTTGGACCACGTTTGATATACCGCTTCGTGAACCGTCTTCATTTCCTGGAATCCCCTTCGATCTCGCCAAATTCCTTGCCACATCCTTGACTTTTGTGGCTAATTTACTGAAGGTTTCCATATTCCTTGATGGCCATCAACTAGTTCGCCTTGAGAAGGCAGCTAATCGACCTAGCAACATGACGATACTCGAACATTTGATTCCTCTGAGCCGCCAAGGAACGATGAAAGTAACGGGAGTAAATACCAAAGGTGTGTGCATTGGTCGTTTAGCACATGAAATCAGATAACCAAATGAGCCAGGATAGAGATTAACATGACTGCCTTGGTTCATCGCTGGATCTATCAAGCTAGCGGAATGGGGAGTATAGCATTGCTTGACGGGGCCAATCTCTCGGACAAGACCTCTTCCTCCTCAGTACCTCCATCCGAGGGACCAGTCCCTAATACTCCCAACGATTTAGTCAGGTTTCCTTTTTCTCTTACGGTTTACTCAGCACAGATAGCTGTGCGCCTTAACCGAGAAATGCTCTCTGAATTGGAACGAGCCACTAAAAAGAAGCCACCAAGCTCATGCGTATACTCGTTAATCTACGTATGTCTTTCCCTTAGACTAGCCTACTTCGCTTCTCACAATATCTGCAGCCAGAAAAGGACAGCTACGACAAAGGTAGAGTACAGGAAAGCGTTTTCAAGGGGCTTGCCGCAGACCTTGATGCGCGTGGAACTGCGCGCGTTTTCATTGTGAGTCACCTAGTTAAGGCTGTGATTTATTTTCTAACTCCTGCAACTCAACAGGGCCATGCTACTTCCCAGTCCACTGGTATCGGAGGTCATATCTCCTCCCGATTCATACCCACCGTCGAGCGAGAATCATTAGACCTGGTACACAATTACGTTGCTCTGTGGAACAAGGAACTACTCTGCGTTGGAGGATTCTTGGCTAGGTTGGTATACGATACGCAAATGTCGGTGATTGGAGAGTCGTGGAATCAAGTCATGGAGCGAATGCCAGCTCCGAGCGAGGACATCAATAGCGAAGTCATAGAGCTTGAGGATGCCGCAAATCGCGTCTTGCGATTCTTCAGCTTCTATAAAACCACTCCCTCAGATGTATTCGGATGTGAGATGGTTTCTGCATTCTTCTCTTGCTCACCAAGCAACCCGCTCGCCGTACTGTCGACCACTGGACTGCGACCTGCTCATGACGTCCGAAACTCTGAACCCAATATTCAGAAGTTCGTGAAGAAGCTTCCAATGCTCTCCACCAATGTAGCTAAAGAGGCGTCTTCCACCATTGGAGCCCTTCAAGGTCGTGATTCTAAAATGCTGAAGAACGTTAGTTTGGAGGAGATCTTCAGCGAATTGTCGGATCGGGTCCTAAGCGAAGAAGAGATGGTTCATTGTATGAAATGGCGAATAAAGTTGGATAAAGACAATGCTGTGGCTGGATTTGGGCATCCGGATCATATCAAGTTTCTCGAGGTGACTCGGTTTCTGCTTTCGAAGCCTACCAACTTGCCACACGAAGATGGCACGATTATCCGCCTAGAGTCGATGAAGACGATCATCTCTCCAAAAAGTATCATACCTCCGGGATTTCCTCTGCCCCCATCCACGCTACCTCTTTCTGTTAGTACAAACTTTCAACCTGATACGCTGCTCTCGGTCTTTGGATGGAGCGAGCTCCAGGTCGATGAATGGGTCGAATATCTAGCTACTCCATCATCCTCCAATTCTGATCCAGATAAAGATATGACAACTTCAGCAACGTTTGCGGAGCAGGTGTTCGACGTCATAGCGAACGGGTGGTCGATTATTCCTGCACGGCAAAGGGCCAGATTGGGAATCATTCTCAAGGACAGAACGGTTGTTCCAACTACGAGTGGCATGAAAATACCCCGGGAATCATACTTCTCGAATGACAACGTCTTTCCCGATTTGCCGGTTGTTGTCACATATCAAGGCACAGCACTAGCAACAGATCGCAAAACTGTGAGGCCACCATTCATGTTTCAGTAATTGTCTCTTGTCTGACTCAAGCCCTTACGTACAGCTACTGGAATATCTAGGCGTAAAGAGGCACGTCGAACTCCAAGTTGTCATCGATAGGTAATGTTCATCTGTACTCTGAATATTACTGGCACTGAGATATGATGACAGAATGATTCATACGGGTAATTGGGATTTGAAAGACCTTATCAAATATCTCGTCCGAAACAAGTCTTCCTTACCTTACGGTGAACTCGTCAACCTTGCCTCCATTCCGGTGTTTCCTCAGGAGCGACCCATCGGTGCTAGTGAGGCTCAGCCACAGGAAAGAACTATTCTCTCAATCCTATACGAGCCAAATGATCTCTTTCGCCGGTTTGGCCTTCCAATATTGGATTGGGGGGTTCATAAGTGGAAGGAATACTCTGACGAAGGTTCGTATACTCATTTAAGTATGTATTCTCCAAGAAGCTCTAACTACTCCTTCTGTAGCGAATCTACTCATTGAACTTGGTCTGAAAAGGTATCCCGGCCTGTCAACAATTATGAACCTCATGGCAGATCCCGACGATGAGAGTATCAGGGATGGAGCTCTCCGTTACTTCTTGGATCATTACGAGTCACTATACATGTTCACATATAAACCTGACGACTTCAAACATTTGGCATATGTCCCTGCCGTGACACATGATGGTACCCGATTCATGTCAACTCCTGATACTGCAAGTCCATTCTCGCGTATGATCGACTTCAGAGTGCTAACTAGGAAACTGAAGGTTTTTGTAGATCCTCAATGTGCCATCATGGGCTTCGCCGTTGTTCCTCAGGAACTTCGGCAAGACGCATTTTTCAGGCTTCGTATCCGTCAGCATCCCTCCGTAAAATCAGTGATGAACATTCTGTTAGAGCATCCCCCTTCTGATCCGGATATTGCTCGAAAATACTTCGAGTATATGGCCAACAGAAGCGATTTCTCTCAAACAGAATATGATGCCTTGAGGCAAGCGTACATCATCCCCGCGAAGCCCCCACTAGTGGACTCCAATGAAACAGGCGACTTGATGATGGCGATGCCCGGAGAGTGCATCTTCAAGATTGGTCGAAGGACTCCCTCCTCCGAAATATACTCCAAGCTATTCATCATAGTCGACTTCGGGCCCAAGGCAAACATATTTTTGAAATTCTGTGGCGTGAGAGAACGACCAACTATACAAGATCTAATATCCATTCTTGTACAGAAACCACAGAGGGTATACAATGTGGTTGGGAATGATGCCCGGTAATTATATGCTAGCATCTCCCAAGCGTCACTGACTAACATTTCCCCGTGGCACTTAGATATCTAGAGCAACTTCGTTATGTCGCACTCCAAGGGACCTTCCCACCTCCGTTGCTGGAACAGATGCGAACAGCACCATTTCTGCTTGGATACTGTCGCACCATCCGCATGTCAAGTATCCTGATCAACAACTCCGAAGCTGTTGAACAGGAGGCTGATACCTCGACGGCGACCTCTGCTTTACTCAAAGCTGAACAGGAAAGTGATTGGCGTTAATAGCTTTCTCCTAGGACTCATATTTGTTTTCAGATAGTCATCGTCGATGATACTAACGCCTATTTGTTGTTCTCTGATGTCCTCTACACTGCACCAGAAGTAGACATACTCGAGAACTTTTATCACACGCTAGGCTCCCAAAAGCTATCTTCTCTCATCAAGGAAGAATGCCAAGCCTCCGAAATCGAAGACACCAAATCTCCAAATGCTGAGAAATTACGAGCTCTCGTCCTGGAACGGATGCCATTGTTTCTATATGAACGACAAACATCACCCAAACTAGAGCTCGACTGGCTCTCCCAAGCTGACAACTTTATTGTGCGATATTGCAAAACACTAGTGTGAGCTTTGCAATCAAGTTTCTCCTTAGTATCGCTCACGTATGAAACCACGTTTGTAGGTTGAATCGTATTTTAACGTTCCAGACGGAAAGCATCTCACGGGTTCAAGCAGTAACTGCAGCAACCATGGTCAGCGAGACATCCGAGACGCGCCAAATTCTTCTGTTACTTTCGAGAAACGACGACCTCGACATGTACGAGTAAGTCGAGCTACACTTCTTTCATTCGACTGGGAACTTATTCTGGATTGCAGAGTTGCCAATTCTATGTGTAAAATTATGCTTGAAGATCCAAGACCGAACGATATTCTACTTTTTACGACTATACTTTCTACGGATCTCGGTTCATTACGTCGTCGAGGATACAACGGTATGCGTGTATGACCTGAGTAATATTTTATCTTACTAACAGGTATCGCAGTGGATAGAATCCTCCAACAAACTCAGCCAGCCCTGGCTCAGTCGAAGTTCTCTGCACTTCAACCTCAGGTTTTAGAGTCGTCTCCAGCTGCAGCTGCCACTTCTTCGCAGAAAAATACGGAGCCTGAAAGTAAATCATCGTCGACACCGGCCAAGAATTACGAGTCAAAACCTAGAAATCCTGATGGAGATGAGATCCCGTTGAGGAAAACAGGTGATTATCTCAGTTCTTGTCCCCGTGATGTACCTCAATAATATCGGGATTCACAGATACCAGCATTACTATGGTATTGGATGCATGCTTCCCTGAGAGGGAGTCTGTTGGCCAAAATCGACAGCGTGTTTTCTCGCTAAGGCAGAACTTTGCCGACTCTTATTGTGACACCTCTGTGAAAAGGAATTACCTCAGACTTGAGAGTGAGTCCCTTAGTAACAATTCAGTTTATCCGCTCGTACGGATGCTCAACCTCTATTTGCTTGGCAAACGCTTCTAGAACTTGTTTCTGGCTATTCACTTGTTGTACCAAGTGGCAAGTCATCTTGTTTGCTATATCGTGTATTCTGTGTCATAACCCCGTTACACATCATAGATGCAGCCCCGGAACTCCAAAATACAACCCTTCAAAAGCAAGAAGTAATCCAGCGATTCGCGGTGGCTATCATAGATCCCCTCAAAGCGGTATTCAACCTGAGCTCGGGAGCAGTGCACATCTTTCATGATCCAAATAGTGACCTGGCAGCATTCAATAGAGATGGGAGTTTATACTTCAGTCTGAAATTCTACGAAAGAGAGCATGATCAAGATATCATTGAGGGAAGAACGGAAGGAGCTTTGGTTTTGTGGTACTATATGTTCGCTCATCAAATTGCAGTGAGTAATATTCCATACAGTTCTATTCAAAGTCTAATCAAGTATTGACCTCAATATGACGATGAAAGCATGGAACAGTGCCAATCCACAGTGCAGAGCACGAGTTCTACTTTTCATCCATCTCGAAAAAGCATTTTATAGATTTCTCGCGACTGATGAAGACTAGATAGGAGCTAGCATTGATACCTATCGGCAGCATGGGTGGCGCTGTTGTCACGCGAGTTAACAGCGGCACCACCGATGTTTTTTCATAATACCCAATATATGTGTGGAACAGAACAAGCTAGCTGTTCCAGATATCTTGACTCCGCTCTCTCCTCTCTGTCTCTTTAACAACCTCCCCCCCCAACAGGAAAAGCCTACTGGGGGGGGGGGGGGGTTTCGGCAAGAATATAAAATTGGTTTACGGACCCGAGCTCACAGCGGGCCACACGCCGAGCACATCACATCCCTAACCCATCGATCCCTGAGTCTGTGGTAAAGGTCGTCAAGCTGTCGCTCTGTAGAGATAGCCCTTCTGAAGGAATCACGGTGTTTTTAATTTGAAACTTATTAGAATTTAGAGACAGTACTTCACCTCTGACTTCCTAACTTAGCCAAGTCAACTAAAGTGACCTCGCTGAGGGAACACCCAACGGTTTCTTTCGTATTGGTTCTCTGAGGGTACTCGATTCCTCCCAATAAGTGAATGGATGGGTGACGCGTCAAGGACCCGAGCGCGATCTTCTTTAGGCTAACAATCGTTGATCCTTCTATTGTTTAAACACGTTCTGCCAAGCTAGTATTTAAAGCGGTTCACTACAAACCACTCTCGTTCTTCAACTGTTAGATCGGACTGCCCGGTACGTTTCGGGAAGAGTTGACGAAGACTACCACCTTCGTGACTCAGGCTTTCCATTCAGGCGTCCCATCTCCCAGTTTTCAAAGTCGCAATCATTCCAAGACATTGCATCGGTAGGATCATGCTTCCAGCTTCGGAGGTCAAAAGCGGATTATTAGACGCTCGCCG
>WSUA01000401.1:0-19240 GCA_019633455.1 Tulasnella sp. 419 | reverse complement strand
CTAACGCTAACGCTAACGCTAACGCTAACGCTAACGCTAACGCTAACGCTAACGCTAACGCTAACGCTAACGCTAACGCTAACAAGAATTATATAAAAACAACACCCCAGTTTTTACCCTTCCCGCTGCTCTTAAACTCTTCAAAACAAGAAAAACAACAAGTTCTTTCATTTGAACAACAATTCCACCGTCTACACAATTGGATTAGTCCTACTTGGATCCCTCATACCTCTTCTCAAACTCTAGTAGCAATCATCACAATCCATGCTTCCCTTGTGTCTTTTCAAGACTGCACCAATCTTGATAGTATCCGTCACTAAAAGTCCTTCACTCCCACTCCTAACAGTGCTGTCCTTGCATTTGGTCTCCCTTCCCATATGTACCATGTGTTGGGAAGAACACTCAACGTGAATTTGTGGGCTTGGGTTATCACTTAATAAGAATAAAGCTGCTCAAGGAATTGGAGAGAGTCAAATCCACCACTATTCAATCTATACTCAAACCTTGGCAGCTGTTGAATGTTGTTGCATAACCCGGAGCTAAAGAAAATTCCTGACAAACCAATGTGTGACCAGAAGCTAGCTGAACCTCATAACGTATTCAATGCTAACGCTACATCTTCTTCACTCTGTGCCTGCTTTTAGCTATGGCCAACTGTATACTGCACTTTCAAGAGTTACATTGAGGCATTGTGCCATGATTGTGCTTTGGTGATGCTGCTGCAAGGTACAGGATTACACCAGTCCTTGAGTCACCAATTTCGCAAAATAGAATATCTCCTTTAGATACCCATGAAATTGAACACAATTTGGTATATATAGTAAAAAGCTATTTAGCTATGACTGTGCAAAATTTGAATTGATTTCACTAAAATTTGAATGAGATAAGCTCAATGTGCAGTCAGGAGTTCTAAACAGCAGTTTACCAGTCCTTGACGGAAAATATGACAAGCTCGGGCAGTAGTGCATGTTGCACATCTCCAAATGAAGTAGGAAGGTATTCTTTACTTGTAGCATTCTTTCTTTCAGTTGTATTGCTGGGAACTTGAGCCTCAAGTGGGGGTGGACCCTGAGGACCAAACACATTTGGACTGTTAAGCTGTTTCTTATCACCCACTGCATTCAAAACTTGGGAAATGGTAGACGCATACATTTTAAGTAACCAGAGCTCCAATCTCTGCGGGAGAAGCTCCAGAAGTTGAGAAAGTTTGGAATTCCATGTTTTCTCACTACATTTTCTTGCATAGAGACTTGTGAAAGAGACAAAACCCCACAAAAACTGTGGTACTCATAGAAACTAATGATAGCTCTGACTGTGCCAAATTTTGTGTCAATTAGGCAAGAAATGGGGGAGTTGTGAGAGGTTCACTCAAGGACCAGTGAAAACTCAAGGACCAGTGTAATCCTGTCCTCTTCGCACTACAAATGTTACTTTTAAAGAAATTCTGCTGTAATATTATGTAACTTTGTTTTTGGTCGATAAAAGATGCCAAACCCACCACCTCCGGGCCGGAGCGAAGCGCAGGCATAAATTCTTGTTTTGTTAAAAGATTTCGCTGAAATAGCTCTTGTAGAAATGAGGTGTGATCAAAAATAGTACCTTGGTATTCAGGGACCGCTCAAATCCAGTAATTTACAGTGATATTCCTATTCATTTTTTCATTTAGCGTTAGCAATTGGATCTCCATGTTGAACATCATCCACAGGACCCAACAACTGAACTAGCAACTGACTTGGATCAAGTGATCAAAGAGCGAAGTCAGCATATCGTCAGTTGTTGACTTTGAAGGGGGAGGTCTGTAAAATCTCGAGCACCTTAGATAGGGATACAGCCGCCAATTCTATATCATTGAGCAGCGGCCGTTCATACCACTACATATGCAACAATTCGTCTGAGCTCGTGGACATTCGGCGATCAAGAATGTACTCCGATTGATCATGCTCTACCGCTGCCGGTTTTTCAACTTCGGGGAGTGGCGGCCCTTAATAGCACAGCATTATCTATCAACCGCTTGAGCGCCCGTGTCATTCAGTGCACTTCGAATCTCAAAGGTGCATTAACCCGCCTATTCAACGGTGTTGAGTGACGGCCATCAATCCCCTAGCGCATTCAACAATTTGTTTAAAATAGTAAGAGAAACCGTCGCCGCCTATTCAAGACTGTTGAGTGGCGGCGATCAAACCCAGAGCATATGCAGGAAAAACTTTGGCGACCATACTAAAGGACAGGGAGAATACAGGATGGTATGCGTGCGTGACAATGTGCACTAGGGGGGCGGGATTTTCTCTGCATAAATGGAATACAGAACCTGCTGATCGCTGTCCAACTGCTCATATGCTAGGTAGAACTCAGCTCTGACACTCGTCAACACCCTCCAAATCAACTCCGGCCACCCGATCCATATTCTATTCCATTCTGCCTCAATCTGACCAGCATTTAGGCCTTCCATAAGCCCTTGGGCGATTAAGTTCTCTTGTAGCCTTCGGAAGTCAAAGTTGCAGCGGAGAATATCCAATGCCCCATGCATCTCCTTATTTCGAGATGAGTGAGCGAAGTGGAAGGATGAGTGTCTTGGGAAAGTGAAGACTCACCAGCAGGGTGTACATGTAGATCCGGAGGTTGGGAAACTCAATGCCCCACTCCTCATTAGGCCATATAGCCTCGAGATGAGTAAAAAAGTCATACTTCCAAAGGTCGGCACATCGGACAACCATATGCAAAGGAAGAAATCGAATGCTTACGACGTCGGCATCGATCGACAAAGATGTCGTTCGAAATGCTTGGTCTCCTTCGAGTAAGATGTACGGAGTCAGGTATATTTCACAGAGGAGGTGGATGCTGTTGGCAGGATTGTTGAATACGAAGTCAGTCATGGTGGTGTGGTCGTAGCAAAGATACGATTGCAATTGCAATGTAGACTGAGGGCAAAGGGTATGCCACGTCTACAGTTTTCGGTTCCGACTCGGGTTCAATGGCCACTTTGGTGATCGCCGTCATGAGTCTTTTGCTTCAGCGCTTATCTTTAATGAAATCAGGGCGCGAGGTACTTGGTTGATTGATCGCGGCTGATCAGTGAGCTTAACCGGACTGTTCCATAATGCTGTGGTATCATGGCCGCTGCTCAACGAATTGGAATAGGCGGCTTCGATATACCTTGAGACCTTCAACTTATTATTGCATATGCTTTGGGTGATGGCCGCTGTTCAACGAACTTGAATAGGCGGCTTCGATATACCTTGAGACCTTCAACTTATCATTGCATTTGCTTTGGGCTTAATGGCCGCTGCTCAACGAATTTGAATAGGCGGCGACGGTTTGCCTTAAGATCTGAACTCCATATCGTTACTCTTTTCAAAGGGCACAATTCACCACCATGATCATCAATCGGTTTCTTCGCGGTGTAAAATCAGTCAAAGCGAGAATGATAGCAATATCTTCTTCGATATTCACGAGAAGTTGACAGACAATTATTGTTTACAAAATCGATTCAAGGGTATCATTCGCTATGATCACGGTTGGGTAGAAGCAACCGCCTATTCATGGTTGCTGAGCGGCGGCCATCCGTCAATACGATGATCTATCGATTATTCTATATCTCATCCTATCCTATCCTATTCCCTTCTCTTTCGTTTTGCAACTCGTAGGTTGCCATCACCGTCATCGATCTCGGAACGCGACTTCTTCTTGCGGCTTTCGACACTGTCCTCATCTTTCACAATGGTAATTGCTTCAGTGTTGTGAGTCTCGGAGCAGAAACCACTAGAAGCTCACCACGCTTTGGTTTCTTGATCTTTTCGAGGTACGAAGAACCATTCATATTGTTTTGGATCTCATCCAGTTCCTCCTGCATACAATACTCAGCACGGCTCATCTGTAAACATTTTATTTCAGTCTTTATATTATGGATAGTTGTCTACTTTACTCACGTTCTCAATCTCCTTCCACATTTTGCAAAGCTTTGCTGTAGTCTCTTCGTCTTTGATTTCACGAATGACCTCCCTGAACCTTGAAGCAGTCCGCTTTAGAGCGGACTCAAGTGGCGTCCAAGAGCCTTCCGACTTCTGTTTCGACTCTGGTGTGTCCAGTACACCCTCCTCTTTGGCCGGAACGGTGCTGGACATCAATAGCACAAGACCGAACTCACGTGAGTCCTCTGAGTCTCCCTTGATGTGTTGTAATTGATGAAATACTTGATATGCCGCCTTGTACTTCATCAGCTCTTCGTGAAAATCTTTACACCTTTCAATGGTGTAGTACCATTCCTGAAATAACTGGACCCGTGAATCAGTTGACTTTCCTTTAATCACATCGTCAACTTTGGTAGAGCATCGCTGGATTGCCTTGCTGATTTTTGTAACAACCATTTTGTGATTCGGTGGTAGAGATTGTTGTTCGTTATTGACTTTCCCTGGAATCAGCTGTTGGATCACAGCTTTGGACATCGACTCGAGGGTCTTGACATCCAACGGTGCATCTTTTGGGGGGGGCATGACGACTGCGAGCAGGTCGCTTAAGTTCTGCAGCGGCTTCGAAATTCCAATGAGAAAAGGAACGAGCTCATGAAGCAAAGTTAGTTTAGTTGTAGGTGAAAATTTCGCCGCGCACTTACATGTGACCGGTCTTCAGAATCGTTGTGTAACGTCATACTTGCCATGTCGAGGGCCTCAATGAGTGCCTCCGCAGCATTTGGTCTTTTGTTTTTCCCTTTGGATGTTGAACCGAGCAGGCCGAAACCTAGGTCAACTAATGGCTCCAACTGTTCCGTCAATCCATATCAGCGAATAGGCGGTGATAATCTATGAGTAAGCGTAAACTTACAAATTGCATGGCTCTGACCATCTTGCTTGCGCCCACTTGAAGATCCTTGCACAGTGCATCACAGTATACTGGAACCTGTAAATGATCGTTGAGAATCCTTTCCACATTACCAAGAATCGATTTGAGTCCTCCGAGCTCCCGTTTCGGGAGTGTGGTCTGCTTGGCCCTAACGGCGGCTTGCAGTTCCGAGTAAACTATGTTGACATAGTCCTCCCGTGCTGCAGAGTCCATGAAGAATTTCCCATGCTGCCCATAAGAGTCCCCGATTGACGTCTGGTAGGCCGTGTCAAAAACCTCAAAAATTTCGGAGGAAGCCCACTTGTGATGTACAACACCATCAACGGTGAACAGCGTTGTTAGTAGTCTAAATGAGTCCTCTAGGAGCAGGAGGACTAACTGCAGGGCCACTGGATGTCAGTCCTAACAATAGTTACTGGACAATCACCACTCACTGCAGAACACGGCTCCGTGGATTTCTTGAGCCACCGATTAAGCCGATACTCTTTATCAAACCTGTCAAACTCCAGGAGCTTGAAGATCACCCTTCGAGTCCGGCTGTAGGTGAACAGCTGACCGTCCTTTGACCCATTGAACTCATGTACTGCCTTGGCTAGACGATCATTGAGGCTGAACTCATCCTTGTCATTAGCCTCAAAAATCCTTCTCGCCATGCCCCACTGTTCACGTGGACCACCGGCATAGTGCTGATCCACCTTATTAGTGGAAAGCCGAGTCAGCAAGCTGACTACCTTCACATCAGTTGCATCGCTTGGCAACAGATCTAGAAAATTAACAAACGGTATGCAATTAATTGGCAGCCCTGCTTCGATTCATCTTTACATTACCTCCATCATACAGCTTCATTGGCCAGTATTCAGACATATCTCGTTGCTCCTTTGCTGCATCTAGATCACTCTGTGCCTTCTCGTAGCCCTCTGAGCCGGGTGCGCGATTGCGGAGCACCATTTCCCCATCGTTGATAACCTCCGTGTACCCGCTGAATATCCGCCGCCCAGCTTCAAACCGATGCTGTCCTGCAAGACCATGGAGAATGCAATTTGGTGAAACCGGCTTGAAGGTCGGGGCTTGACGAATGTCAAAGGTAGGGACCACACTTGTGTCCAAGTCGTCTTTATAGATGACCCCAATAGCAGGATAGTCATACCTTTTGTCATGGGTTTGTCGAATCGAAGCCACCAAGCGAATGACTTGTTCCTCCTCGATTGGTCGTGGATTGAAATACCCATGCTGGACAGGATGGCTCACATGGACTAACACGTATCCTAAAAAAGCGTTGGCCTCTAGTTCGTCGACCTCCCTATTCGAAGAGGCTGCTAGCTGTCCCAAGTTACTGAGAGCTTCATCCTCGACCTCACTGTCGAAATCAGCTAGCTTTTCAACCTGTAAAATGTTGACCGTCAATCAGTCACAATTGAAAGGCGGCCAAAAACTCATGCGAAGACGATGACTGTCACGACGTCCACTGGGTTGTAATCGCGCATTGCTCACCATTGAAAAATAAACCGTTTCCGATGATGATCCGGGTGTTAGAAAGAGCTCAGATAGTTGTGAATCACTCTGAGACAGATGATTTCGTAGTCATGGACGCTGATTTCGATTTTGATTCCAACACCCTGATACTACATCATGAAGGCACGATTATTGCCGTAAATGTTTGGCCGTAAAATACCCCACATCACAATCCCCACATCACAATACATAGGCCACATCATCTACATACATTAGATCCTTCCTAGCTCCCCCAATCTCCGGTATCCATCATTCCCCACCACATCTAGGATTACCGATTCCAAGCAGGACGGCCATAGGCCGGTAATCATCTTGTGCCGGTCCAAGAGTTCCTGCTTCGATTTCAGTTTCCAGTCGGCACCGTAGCGACCGCCCTTCGCGTTCGAGACCAAGCGGGTGCTCTCCTTAACGGTTTCAGCAAGCCCGACTTTGATCCAGAAGCGAGCATTAATGCCCTTGGCCCCTAGAATAGAAATATATCATTCATGCAATTGAAGTCTCAGGGATGTAAGGAGAGGGACTTACGTATTTTATCGATCAGCAACGAGTATGGTTCGGTCTGTTGTGATGTCGCTCCATCAAAGTCTTCCCAGTAAATTACCCATGCCAGAACGAATACCGCTACCCATTCGGGTCCATTCGTCAATCCTCCAGTGCTGCCAGACAAAATCCAAGACGATTTGTCGACAATAAAGTTATTATGTGAGCGGTGAACGGCTTGTTTATACTTCTCTGTGGGCATTTGAAGCTTGATGTGAGGGAGCATCCGGCTGACGACGACTGCGGTCCAAAAACCAACCGCATGAATGGGATTGGCCATCGAGAATGCCTCCGCCGCTTGTTCAAGAAGGTCTTTTAGAGATGAGGAAGCTGACTTGATAGCGTTATCGAATTTGAGGTCCCGGGGAGCGTTGATTCTCAGAACGTGGTGGGTGAGGCTTGTAAGTGGCGAATCCTTCTGCAATGCGGACCATTGAAGGCTTGGATCGAACTGGCTGACGGCTTGGGATGACTGGACGGCCTGTTGGAAGCGGGTTTGTTGTGTAGGAGCCGGTGCTTCGAATGCAGCAGGTTGAGCAGTCATCCAGTGACTGACACCCAGCTGCTCGGTGGCAGTTCCATCAGGAAGAACGTTGTAGCCCGGAAGGAAAAAGACACGATTCAAATCCAATACGGTTTTTGCAATATGTGGGATTTTTGCGAGAATCGTCTTATTGTCGTAGCTGGTATGCTCCCTAAGACTCTCCAGAATCCGCGGACAGGTTGATTTGAAAGATCCACCAAATTGATACAGCCACGATTTATGCCCCGAGTAGAGAACACATTTGGCGATCTCGTCTCCGAGAGACTTGAAGGTGAATGTCGGTGGCTTGCTCATTGGAAGTCCTAAGATTTCCGCGTCCGTTTCCCGATCCGTAATAATGTACAAGATATTGACGAGACCGTCGTCAGATGCCCATGCATACTTCGAGTCTTTCCACTGCTTGAGCTTTATGCGTTGCTGATTGAGCTCCCGTCGTTCCGGCACTGAGTTGGGGGTTCTTTGCTTGAGCACGGTCGTAAGTCCGTCAATGGCAAATGACATTGCGTTGGAAAGCAATGTCTCGACCAAATATCTGATCAGGTAGGCCGCGATTTTGTATTCATCCGGCTCCTCCGAGTCCGAGTAGAGCCGTCGCACAATGACATCCAGCCTGACACGAGCGACATGAGCCTGCGGGAACGAAACACAAATCAGCGAGGTGTGCGAAACAAGCGCCGCTAATTCAGCGGAATGGATTGTCGGGGCATCGGTACTTACAAGAGCAACCTCTTCCCCATATGCATACTTGATGCTTGCTTGAGAATTTAGCAGTGGTCCGGCTTCCACTTCAGGCCACTCGGAGACCTCGATGGATGGATACCCGTTCTCAACGTTGAGAAGCTTGGTGAACGCAGGAAGTGCCGTTTGCCGCAACGCAGTCTTGACGCCCAATGCCTTCAACAAGCCGCCTGGAAGAACTTTCCCGCTCCCTGTGTGAAGGTGCAGAAGGAGCCTCTCGAACATCGATGTGAGCTCCACCACGTGCCATGGTATCACAACTCCTGGTTTCTTGATGCTTTGATAATGCTCCCACAAAGACCTGAGTCCTTCAACGACGGGCGCCGTGTTCCAAAGAATTATATCTGGCCAGATCTGCACCTCAATGGTTAGAACTGCTCTCTCACGCGGATGAATGAACTCAACTCCAGGTTTGAATACCTTGACCAGTTTAGTGATCTCATCCATAGTTCCTTCCTCCTCATATAAATCGCACCCCACGGCAACAATCTTATCGAAGATGATACTAGAATATGTGTTGGATCACGTTAGCTGGTTCTTTCAAGAGCAATGATAGGGTCAATACTAAGTACTCACCGACCAGTCTGATGCTGAGGTGGAAGCCGTTGAACATGTACCACTTGAACGGTTTCAAAGCGATTGCCTATGAAAGGCGGGCACAATTTCACCTTGTTCTCGTAAATCTCAGCAGGAAGCCGCTTGTTACACTCCTTTTCCGCGGAATCTTGCTTGGTCTTCGCGGCCTTATCAGTGAGGTGATGGCCAGCCATCGCGATAGTCATCAACCCTCTGCCGACATCGTGCTTGCCGTCCATACCCCTCGTTTTATGAGCGATTTCGTTGTATATCTGGTGAAATACAACCTCAACGATAACGGGAGGTGCCTGACGCGGGTCATCGAACAGCTCAGACAGGCCCGTATGAACCCGACTGATGAACTTGTGGTAGTAGTTTAAAGCACCATCGGCCTGGACATTTCCGATGCCGCGGAGGCCACCAATGGTGTAAGTTTGCGCCTTGCGGCGAAACTCTTCTTCTTCAATGCAGTCATTCATATAGGCATCGCCATCTCGATCCAACCGGGCTCCGAAAGGTTTTATCTGCTCCTTGATCTGATTGAGATCGAGGACAATCCCGCACTCGGCAGGCCGATCACGTGGAAAACGAGGCTGCACGACAGGAACGACCTCACCATGTCTATTATACAGCGGCAGTGTTCGGGCGTTCACCGGGAACCTAGACGAGTGAACGTTGACCTTGCGTCGCGAGCTTCGGTCTGGCGAATCATACAGAACTTGATCGCATGCAGCATCTGTCAGCTCGAAGTCTTTGGTATACCGCGCTCTAGCAACGCCAAATAGTAGAATCAATTACCATAGACGGCAGAAGGTTGTGGACAATCTCACCTCAGTGTTGAGGCGATTGCATATGTAAAGTATTCGACTTCTGACCAATCATACTTTTTAGCAAACGCCCTTCGATCCTCGGGGCTGTCCATCCTACTGTCTTGCCCGTAGAGAACCGCGACCCCAATCGGCCTGGTTCTTAAGAAAAACGGGTCGTCGTCTATCCACGGGGCGTTCTCCGCCCATGCAACGTATTCCTCGACCAATAGGTCGTTGAACATTTGCGCTGACCTCGAGTCAAGGAGTGGGTTGTCGGTGTGTTTATCCCTGATAGGAGATAAAATGACGCCGTCAATCAATGTTCATTAATTGTCGGCCAACTACGGCTGACTCACATGAGATTTGTCAATGCCTGAAACTCTTCCTCACTCGAACATTCGGAATAGACTGCACCAAATAGCAACACATTGGTATGTGGCAGTTTCTGCAGCAAGTACGCCAAGAATAAGCCAAACTGCCACGATCGCTCCTGGCTAAGGGCAGTACCTCTTGCTTCTGCTGGCGGTACGACTTCCTCCGGATTGTCGGGCTTGAACAGTAACCAGATCGATTCCTGATCGACATTTCCAAGGAAGTACCCTCGCCCGGTTGGATCAAATCCCAGCCGCCCGTGTTTGTCTTTGAACTGTTTGTGAGACTGCTTGATCTTCAGCGTCATGCTGAACAGATATGACCGTGATGGGGAAATGAGGTAGCCGAGGCCAAGACTCTTGCCTACCACACAGATGGCGTCCATGTAGTGGGCCATCTGGTCGAAGAACAAATAGGGACTTTCACGATGGACAGTATCCTCTTCGAAGTTGATCGTCTTCTTGACATTGAGCTGGTTGAGGAGGCTCGGGCCTGTGGAGCGCTCGAATCGCTGCCTCAGCCTCTTGGTTTCCTCTGATTCTGGGGCCTTTGAGGTGAAATGCCGAAGGAGAGTCTCACCTCTTTCGCTGAGTATCGGTTGGGTAGCCGTAGCATGCTGCTGCTGTTGGTCGATTGGGTCGCCAACAATGAACTGATCTGGAACTGCGCTGACTATGAAAGCTTCGTCGCTGAATATGAAAGCTTCGTCGGTGGTATCGATGGTGGGCTCTGGCTCTGTCATGTTACAAGAGGTGAAATATGCACGCTATATCTGCTCAACGCGAACATCCCTGTCTTTTTATAAGCTATAAGCTTACGGGGACTACATTAACGGTAATTGGGCTAGCGTAAGGCGAGTTAACTACAGAGGAATCGTTCACAGCCGTCGGTTCGTAAATTTTATACCCGTCGATGATTCTGGTACCCTCTTCTTCTCAGCCCCTTGAACCTGTTGCACATCATCACTTTCATTTTCATCCGAACTCTCCTCGTCTCGGACCCGAGACCGCTTCGATGATGGACCAGAGTCCCCAGGGGTGATGGTGGCTGATCTCTTTTGCGCAGTTCGATTATCGGCAGCTCTCTGTTTCCCCGGCTTGCTGCCCGTTGGGACCTTTGGCTGAGAGGCCGATGGAATTGGAAGGTTGGCCACTTTCTGCCCAGTTTTCCTCCCCGATGTCTCCGGAGGATGATGATCTTTTTTTTTCAATATAGCTGTGGCGGGTGGGGGCAGACCGATATCATCGTTGTCCAGACTCCCTTCCGCGTCCAAATCATCATCGTAATGATGATGATCGAGATTCAGTGGTGGATCCTCGGCATCGGCATTTGATTCCCCCGCGATTGGGGGCTTGTTCGAGCCGCCGTTCAATTTTGCTGGTTTGGCGGCGGCTTTTGATTTCTCCTTGGAGGCCTTGGTACCCGCTGACTTCGCTGTATGTTCATTCTGTTCTTGTCGAGACGACCGAACATCATTGTCACGACTTTGCGTCCTAACTGCAGGCTCCAGTTGGGGCAATGTAAGCTGTATGCTGCTGCCCGCTTGCCTAATCGAGCTACCCTGAGCGTTTTCTGCACTTGGACGTGAGATGGTTGTGGACGTCCCTGGCAACATCCGCCCGTTCGTCAGCCATCACTGACGGACCAACCCAAACCTAAGCTCACTTACCCGGGATGGGATCATCTGAATCAGCATCATCATTCTTCAATAATTTCATGAACTCGTTATCCGAATCCGGAGCCTCTTTTAGCTCAACGCATCGCAAGGTTTCCTCCTGAAGGGACTTAACAAAATCCTTCACGTCATCGCGACGGAATTTTTGTGCAATTAAGCCCTTCTTCTCAAGATCCATTAGTGCACGAGTCACACCCATCAGAGCCTCGTGGCGTAGTTTGTGCTTCTTCAACTTCGCAATGTCTTCCTGCGTGGTGACCGAAGGAGGATCTTCGCCATGACTATTCCAGTAGGGACTCGGATTTCCGGGGGAAGCAAAGGAGGAACGAATGCGGTTCCGAACTTCTTTCACTTTTGAGTCTTTGAGAAGTTTGGGCAGGTAACGTCCCTGTGCGCGGTCCTCCGTCATGACGGCTTTGACAAGTTCTTGATGAAGTCTGGAGTATTTTCCCTTTTCGAAGTCGTCGGTGCTAACAGATGTTCTGTTTAGCAACGTCTTGCACCGCAGCTTGCCTTCATCTACAATGTCATTATTCGACACATTAGACTCAGGCCCCTTGCGCCCTTTCTGCTTTCGTGGGACTTTATTCATGAGCGCCTGTGAGATGTGCTTGTATCGCTCCGTTTCATCTTTGGAGGCAGGTAGTACAGCTCTACTTTTTTTGACTGCGAGCGCCATCGCTGGCAATAGGTTTTCCCGCATCCGATAAATTTCCATCAAAAAAGTCTGCGCCAAAAGCCAAATTAGATTATGCATCCGGACCGTACCCTAAGATTGACTCACATTCATATCGTCCTCAGACGATTTGCGCCACGACTCGAATCGCCTACCCACGAAGCTAAGGGCACTCGGAAGGACTTTGTGGCCACCATGCGGGCCAAATGCTGACCATGCAGGGTCAACCCAGCGTGCGATCTGAGGGAAACATGCAACATGAGGGATCGAGAATTGTTGGCCGACAATTCATACACGAAAGGAAGCGGAAAAAGAATTGATGTTTAGTCATGGGTTCTGCCAACACCAATCAAAGTACCCACTTCGTTCAGAGCTTCCGCGCTATTAACCCAAGCCTTGTTGTCCCACTCAATACAATCCAGATTCATAAACGGGAACCCATCCCCGTGAAAGTGAATGGACATGCATCCATCTAGCTCCTTTGTGAAGGCATGATGTTCCTCTGTCGCGATATGTGGGAAAAAGCGCAACTTGACCAAGGACCGAAGACCTTCACAATATCCCGCCATCTTCTCGTCCCATCCGCTAGTACAGTGGTATCGCTCACCCTCCGCAAAACATTGGTCATGCAGGAGATTGAGCTCCTGGACGAGCTCCGATGTCCACCAGTCATAATTGGTGGTCTTGTTAAATGTACACAACCCCACCATCTGCTCAATTGTCTTCTGAAATCGGTGGACCAACATCTTCACCGGCGATGTGGTTTTATTTTTTGTCAATGTTCGTGCTATGATGCATGTATTGATATCCGTACTCACCTCTGCGTGTGGGAGATCAATCCAATTGCTTGCAGCCTCGAAAGAAAATCCATCTGCAATGTTGGTGAATTGCAGAAACTCGTTGATGTTCTTTTCCATCCTCGGCTCCTGGAGGAGTTTTTTCACGGCATCGTCTTTACTGGCGGTCCAATCTGCCATGGCCCGAACCTCTTCGTCATCTCCTTGATCCTTCCACGCCATCACCATCTCCCACACTTCACGTGGTGTTCCTTTCCACTGCTTGGGTATTCGATTATCGGCTAAACTTTGTTGTGCGGCAAAGCCTTCAATGCTGCCATCGAGAAGTCGTTCTACAGAGTTGGTTCAGCATGGTGGTGCTGGTAACATATAGTTCGCGATCGTACCTTGGTCATAAATGGCAGCTATCCAATAGCCCTCGCCCTTCAGTCTTTCTCTCAACATCTTTATCTCTTTCCTGTCTCCATTGGGATCCTCCTCCATCTCCTTGATAATGGATTCTTTGGCAGCGAAATCCACGCGGACGGCGGCTTGTCGTTGTTGGCCGGCGAGACAGACTGGCTTGTTGGCCCCTTCGTTGTCATCAAACGAGACCTTCGGGGCTTCTGAGGTCATATTTGGTGCGAGTTCACCGTCTTCTGAATCAAATTCAATAGCTTGGCGTCGTGCCACGATCACAACGGGATAGGAGTATCGCATTATCCCCTGCGTTGCAAAAGAGTCCATCAACTGAGCCACGGCAGGCTTGCTGATCTTGCGGTTCGTCACAAAGCCGTGAGTGAGCTCTATCTTGTTGAGGTCGACAGTCCCATAACCCAAAAATGCCTTCTGAAGGTGTTCCTCGCTCTTGCGGATCACCTCCTCGTGCTTCAAAGCGGGTGTTGACACTTTATCGGAACTCTGAGAAGATGTGACAGCTCAGTTCTTGATGGCATGAGAGGTAAGAAATGCTCACCATAGATGTGTATATAATGATTGACGTCTGTTCACAGTTGGTTCGCAAAGACCAAAACGAATAAGTGATGAAGGTTTTAGGTTCTGAGACGATCACAAACCGTCAGTTCAAGTTTAGTCAACTCTCCGATGGACGGGGCTGACACGACGGCGTTTCGAACGAAACTTATTTGATGGCCGTTGGCTTAGTGGGGACCCTCGGACATGCTATCGACGATAGCCTAGCCTCCCCGTCAATCAATAGAAGCGAATCGGCGGTGCACTCATCAGTTTCAGATCACAACAGGGTCCCCAAGATCTGTCCCGGGCCCGCGGACTGGATGAGAAACAAGATTAATTGTATATAATATTGTTGTTTAGCAGTAAATCTGATGTCCAAACAAACCTCCCCTGTTCAATGATCTCTATCTCCATATCTCCATATCCTCACCCACCCCACGAATCATACGTTCTGTTCATGAGATGTTCAGCGCGTGCTATCTGTGACGAGGACCTGAATTCCCACATAGATCGTGATGGTCATCAGGGTCCATTAATTGGATTTGCAATTGTGCCGTTGGTAACTATGTTTAATCAAACTAGATCATATGATCAGATTCTGATTCTATATGTTGAACTGCCATTATTCCCGATTATCGATTTGCTTGAGACACTTAGTTAATGAATCCATGTCTGGCTCTGCGGTATTGGAAGATTACAATGACGAGCCAAAAGCGCAAAGTGGAAGCCGGAAGATGTGACATCAGTCATTATGATGCCCACGTATCCATATCTTAGCTTAGCAACGCCAACAGACTCTGCTTCGTGTGTCGCGGTTTGAAAGTGATCGGGGACACACACATGTGGCGTCAGGTACATAATATTCCCAGGCTTTCCCAATCCTTTACGTCGTAAGAAAGCTCGATCACCTTAGAAGAGTCCTAACTCTACTTTATTGCCCGTCCCTCTCGATCTCGCCGTTGGACTGAGTCTCCTTGAAAAGAAAAATCTCTGATATGGTAAGCTTACCATCTGAATCTCGTGGTTCATGCGACTGGGTTCTGCATGCAACCTTCGCCCGCGGCGGGCGTATCACGATTTGGACTGGGCTAACGAATGCTTGTCCAACCTCAGGGCCCAAAACTCGAAAGCTCATCAAATAAAGGATTGAAACGACGAGCTGCCTCACCGAGTGGAGGAGAGGAGGCAAAGAAAAAAAGGTCGAAGAAGATGGTGGCGGAGCAGGAATCGAAGGAGGAGGTGATGGAGATGGAGGTGGTAACGAAGAAGAAGGCTTCAACTAAAAAGGCCAACCGCGTTTTGGACGTTGTCCATCATCTGGCTGACAGTGCTCTACTCAGGGATCCAGCTGTGGAGGAACTACGCAGGAAGGCCTCGTTGGGCTACGTTTTGATCGACGTCAGCACGCCCGTCAGCCACGGCTACTTCAACCAAAGACCTCTGAACAAGTCAGCCGTCAAAGGTCTCATGTCTTCCATGCAAAACCAGTCGGATCGACGTAATGATTTCCCTCTTGTCGGTGCGATTAAGCGGTCTTTCCTTCCCGGCGACTTCAAGATATGCAATGTTCTATCCGAAGCGGGTCCGATCGACTTTCAGCCCGGTTACACTCTCCACGGCATCGCGGGACAACACCGTCTGGCAGTTGCTCAGAAGCTGCTTCATGAAAGGCGGTCATTACTCAGCACAGTAAACAAGTCCTTGTCAACAAACTCGGAGGATCAGAAACAAAGGGATGAGCTTGAACAGGCAAAAACGGGGTTGGAGCTCCAAGTTGAACGTCTAAGATATTGGCCAATGCACTTATTTGACCAAGGTAACGGAGTCATTTGCTATGCATATTTTCCTTAGCTTACGCTACGTTCGAAGACCAAATTCCAAAGGAAGGTGGGGGGTCCATAGTCAACCAGTTGTTGACTATGCTCTCGTCAAATGCGCCTACTTATCAACACGTTGGCACTGCTCTCGAACAATTCCATATGGCTTCCCACCATTTCTCCAACCAGGACCCCAACGAGTCAGAAAGACAAGTGTTGGATCGCGCCCTGGCAGAGGTGGGCACAAACCCGAAGGCCATTGCGTTGCTCCGATTCGAGCAATGTCGCCGCGTCATATTCAACCTTATCTCTATCAAATCCCTCGAAAATTTATTCAACTTAGCGGAATGGTCAAAGTACTACTACATGCCAAGCGTCAAGGACACCAATCACGCTGCTGCGGTGAGTTGTACATTCGTGACATATGATCTAGTGACGTTCGTTGCCTAATTAACGATCTGAATGCAATATCAAGTTCAACCTACTATGTCTCGAGGAGTCGTTAGTTAGGCTTAGAAAGCTCGTCACAGTCAGGCTGCCCCAAGATAATGATCAAGACGTTGAAGTTTTGGCCGTCCTTACTGTGGAGATGATGAGAGAGATCAATAATTTATATAAAAGCATGATCGCCCCGAGAGCTTTCAACGACGGCATTGCTTTCTTCACGCAGAAAACAAGGACGGAATATATCAAGGCGGTGCAGAGCCTCTTCATATCATATCGAAAAAGGTTCCACCAGGTCATCACTAAAATCATGGTAATGAGGATCGACCGAATTATCGAGCAGACAGAAACGGTGCTCAAAGGACTCATCGTGCCCTTGTTCTCTGAGGGTTTGTGGCGCGACCTTGAAAATCGGATCGGGAAGCACGTTGGGCCTGGGTTTGGTCTCGTAAGTCACCACACCATCCATCTGAATCAGCTTTTAGCTGACTTCAACAACGTTCTTATCCCCGTGGTCATCGGTGTTCATTCATATATGAACTGTTTGCACCTTCATCCGGTTACTCTACTTTGGGCATACCGCAAGCTGAACCTAATTTCTGATCTTCAATTCGGGAGCAATGGTCCTCATATCAGAAGTCAGTTGAAGACTCGCGGTGGTGCCGACGCTCTCCTTCAAATTCTCTTCAAGGAGTCGGATGTGTACGAGACCGTTGACCCCGGTCAACGAAAGATGGTAAGTCCCACGATTGATCGTAGCAAAGTCAAAGCTCACTGACGCCGATATTCCCGTACATAGTTTCTCCCCTTTCTGCTCGAGCTGGTGGCAGGTCCTTTGAGTGCTGTTTCGAATCATGTCAGAAGTCTCAGGATACTCCCAGAAGGCCCTCCTCCTCCGATCTCTGATGCTCTGGCTCTTTCCATCAAGAAGCTCGTCGCTAACTGGAAGGAGGAGCGGAGTAAGGCTGACGACACCTCAAAGAGTTCGGATGCTTTCATTGTTGCGAAGGCCGTCAGCAAAGCCGCCGGGGTTAATGACGTCATCAGGACAATGGAAGATCGGAAGAAGAAGGAGGTGATACAAAAAGTCGTTTCGGCATGGCACTACGTTGTAATCACAAAAAGAAAAGACTTCATGCAGTTGGCAAATCGTCCAGCCTTCCACAAGATGGTCGAAATGTTCGCCAACATCCCCATCGGCATGGAAAGTGAAGCACATTGTTCAATCGGTCTTCTTCTCCCCCAGGATCTTCCCACCTCGCCCAAGGACACTGACGTGATCGTTCCTCCTGTCGTCGAGGAGTCTCCATGGAAACCACTAGAAGACGTGTTGAAGGATCTCGGACATGTCACTCAGAGGGCATTGCGACTATTGCGAAGCTATGAATATCAAGAAATGTCTATTGCGGAATACCGCGAATTCGTCACGGTGAGACATCTTTGTTTAATCTATCGCATTATATGATCAGCTCAAGCCGCCTGTTATGCAATAGAACCTACGCGACGCTTATGCAGTAGCAAACAACATTTCTCAGGATGATCCCGCAGAAGACTCGTTCTACCTCGGTCAATTTGAAAATGCAGAAAATAAAGGTAAGCGTAGATCGGATGCGAGAATAACACGTACTCAACCGCGTACCCCAGCCGAAACCTCCACGACGAAGAACTCAGTGTCAACGAAGCCGGTGACCACCAAGAGAAACGATGAAAGTGAGGAAAGTCAACATTCCGAATCCGAATCCGAATCCGAATCCGATGAGAGTAGCAGCAAGGGAGATGACGAGAATTCCGTGGAAGACGACGAGAAGGATGGGAAGAACGTCGCCGGGAACGACGAGGAGGAAGATGATGATGATGATGACGAGGAGAAGGATGGGAAGAAGGTCGCCGGGGAAGACGATGATGATGAGGATGATGATGATGGTGGTGATGATGATGATGATGACGAGGAGAAAAATCATCGTCATCATCCGGATCCGGGGCATAATGTGATGATGCGTTCGAAGCGACAGGGAATGATGCGTTCGAAGCGACAGGGAAGCAAGACCGGAGTCTCGGACAACAAATCTGAACGCCCGGCCAACGCTAAGCAGCCCAATCGTGTCAAAGCCACGTCGCGCAGTGCAGCCTCGAAGGGTCAACGTGAGGCCACCGAACAAACTGAAGGACGCACTACTGCGGTCAAAGAAGTGTCGAAAACCCCCTCCGTCCCTTCCCCCAATACAAGGCGCCTCCGTTCCGGTAAATTATCGTTGGATGATGATGGTGCTATGAATGTCGATAGCAATAACAAGGCTTCGCCACCCAAGAAGAAAGTAAACCCCGATCCCAAAAGGAAGTTGTAATCATAGATAGGTTTTGTTACATGATGATGGATCCATGGATCCATTTCCTCTTCTTCTGGAAATATATCTCCTTTAGCTGTATGTATGTACTGTAGCTAATCTCGATTAATTATTTCTGAGGCGGCAACTAGCGATGACGATGTAAATAAGTTCTTTGAGTTATGAGGAGTGGAAGAAGTAGATGACATCAGAAGAGAACTACAACGTAGGATATTCCAAAGATATGTGGTTAGCCAGCAAGGTTGTTGAATTCCTTCAACAACTTGTCCTTGAGCTTCACTTTCGGGTCTCCTTCGGCAATGATTCTGGATGCCAGAGACTCCACCCCGTTGTTACCGAGAGACGTGCCTTTCAGCAATTTGGCCACTGACGTGTAGGCATGGGGTACATCAATTGAAATATCGTCCAAGAACTCAATCGTGCCAGATAGACCCTTCTCGAATGCTTCTGATGAACATCCGGATTTTGTAGACACTCTTGAGAATAATTCAGCCACCAGTTTGACATCCGGTTCTTTTCCTTCGAGCACACGCGAGACTAGTTTGTCAACGAGGAGGTGCCGGTACTCTTCGGGCAAATCCAGGAAATAGTTCTCAGCCTCGTCG
>WSUA01000400.1:0-19241 GCA_019633455.1 Tulasnella sp. 419 | reverse complement strand
TAGCAAAAGAATTACTCACCGTTATCAAACGTTTGGATCTTCGTCACCTTCCCTCCGCGTTCGTTCCCGCATAGTTGACCTTTCACCCTCACTATTTTCAACCATAGTCCTACTATCCTCTTTCTCCCGAAAGCTGCTTATTCGATCCTCATCAACAGATATTGTTCCCACTTCCACTTCCACCTCTACTGATACGCCCTTCCTCACACATTTCGTTCCAGACTCCAGATCAATGTCTACTCGATCATCACGTCTTGAACGTCCCGCAACCGCAGCAGCCCTCATCCCATATCTATCCATACCCCTTCTTCCGTATTCCCCATCACCATCCACACTACCATGACTACTGATTGTTGTAGATATACTTCCCGTGGATGCACTAGCTGGGATACCCTCTGGTTTGGCAAATTTGAAATCAGCTCCCGATCGTACCCCTCCACCGAATCTGCTGCGTTTGGGCCGAGCTGGAGCGGGGGGATTGAGATATCTTCCAGAGCCACCGGCGGCATAGGGATTCTGCGTCGTGACTGTGTGTCCTCCATAGTCGAGCGTGTATTCGGTATATGTCGACCCCAAGGTTCCCCCAATCGCAACGTATATGAATATGACTGTTCCGCTGTAAATGTTCAGGAAAGTAGGCAAATAAGGAAATATCAAAAACGATTATAAAGAAAAAGAAGAATTAGGTTAGTAAATTCCTTGATTCAAATGAAATGCGGATATAAAGTGCGATGTGGAGGTAAATTCGATGTAGCGGGCGAAGGGATATCAAATGTGAATAGATTTGTCCAATTTGTAGCGTGTTGGGTATCAGCGGTATCAATGAACCGATGGCTGATCACCGTAGCCGCAGGACGGATAACGCGTAGTACGTGCAGCATATCTCCAGAAGGCGTCTGTAGGTGGATTGTCGGCAGACAAGATGAAAAAAGGGCGTCATTACGATACGTGAACTCGTGAATACAGGCATACGATGGAGGAAATGAGAGACGAACCGGAGCGTGGAGACATACCCTATTCAATGGCAATGATGGGGGAATGCACGACCGCGGGATGGAGGAAGAGAAGTAAAGAAGGTAACTTACGTTATGCCCATGACTTGAATCATGCTGTCCAGAAGAATCTCGGCGGTGTTGGCTCCAAGGGTATAGAGGGTAAGTTCGACGATTTTGAGGCAGGAATACACCACTCCAGATTCAACTACCAGTGCCACGACAGCACGATATCGAGACGTTGAACCACCGACAGCTTTGAACTGGTTGGCGAGATAGATAATCCGACTTGCTACAAGAGATGTTGTTACAACGTTGGTGCATAGACTGAGTGCGAAAAATGCGATTTGGTTTGAATGGACACTGGGTGGGCGACTGGGGTGAGTAAGATGATGTGAAATGAAGATACGTAATGAATAACATACACAGAGGCGAAGACATAATCCTTCTCGTCCTTGACTCTCGTGTATAGGGAAGAGACATACAAGCCATTGACTGGAGGTCTTGCGTTGGCATAATGGAGGTCGAGGGAAGGGTGAAACTCAACTGGTTGTGGCTATTAGCAGGCAGACTGGAACCACACAGGCTTTCCACTGTCGTTGCCATACTACGATGCATCTCCATACGACGACAGAATCCGAGACAGCTTGCTAATAGTGATCAATAATGTTAGTTTATGAATTCGGTTATTATGAGAGCAGACTCACGTTAATAGCATATAGAAATTGTCTGGTAACGGCCATGTTTGAGGTATATGATGTGAGATAGTCCAAAGAACCCTTTTGGTTTATGAAGCCATTAATCATGCGGCTGAGTTGGAAGGAGACATGAATGGTAGCAATAATGTAGAGTAGGATAGAAGCGACCAAAGCAACCTATTGCAACAATGAATAAAACGCTTATCACTAAAGGAAATGAACTTACGAGGTTTATTCGCCCTCTTCGCTTCCGGAGGAGGACATATCTGAGAAAGATTGTTCAGTGCTGGCGACCATATAAGGGAATATGCGGTGGGGCGGCGAGAAAAGGAAGTGGGAATTCCCATTGGATTGATATTGCAGAAGAGTTTGGAACTCACAAGCAGAGGGCGAAGAGACCAGAGTAGAATCCCCTAAGTTGAATTCACAAGGAAAGGGCCCTGATGTGAGCGTGGAATCGACTACGGGGATGAGAGAGAGCTCACCACAGGACAGACTCGGTCCATATTGCTATGTGGTTGAAGTGGATGAGTGTGTGTGGAGGGGATGGTCTATATTAGAATTTACTGACCTACCATAATGACCTTGTCTAGATCGCATCATAAGCAAGTATTCAAAGACTATTAGATTATTGACTCACCGAGTCTAACATCATGGCCAACAGCCATTAGTGACCAATGGAAGGACGTGGATAGTAGCCTAACCGACGCTGCACGCCCGCGGACAGATCAAAGGGAGAGAGAGGGAGAGGAGAGACTAGGTGGTTCTTTTTGAGGCTGGGTCTACCTTATTATTCTTGAGAGGCAGGGGTGCATTCATGCCTGTGAAAAACCCAAGGCCAATGTACTTTTGGGATCCTACTCGGGGGAAATCTCATCCTCATTGGCTCGTCCCCATTCCTTGGCTCATTCAGGGTCGCAATCTCTCTCTCACCGCTCTTCAGCGTCGCTCCTCGTCGTCTCCTCGTCTCTTCTCGTCGTCTAAACACTCTCTTTACTGCGCCTTGTTCCCGCCGGCGTCTTTCCCCGCATTTACCCCACCCAACATAGCGCCCTCATCGTTGTCGACATCCTTGCCACCTACGTCGCTTGCTATGCGATGGCTAGGTCCAGGTTCCCCAGGGTCATTCATCATCGCTCCCACCTCCTCCTTCACCCTCGTTTTTCTCTCACTCCTTCAACTTTACTCACACTCAATAAAGTCCGCTTTTGTCCACGCGTCACACTTTTTAGCTCCGTGTTAAAACAGAGCGTTTAGGCTCGCAGATCCCAGTTTGGGCGTTATCAATCTCGATCGACAATCGGCCCTTGTCCTAGGCTTCCTCCATTTGATGCACGTTCCAATCTGAACTCTATCATCTTCCTATCCTTTTATATGCGCTCCGGCTTTATCCTTTTCTCCTATCCTCTTCTTCATTGCGGAGTATACGGTCCATAGGTCCAGTCCTCCCCATACTCTTCTACTAGGAACGACCGTACTCTTCTACTTTATAACAAGGTTCATTATTCTGCCAATGGGTTATCTACTCCGCATATCGACACTTACTCTCCCCGTGACGCACCGATTGAGTAACGAATACCCACGTGCAGAACTATTTCTCCGAGAAGAAATCTTCCTCTCAGGGCAGTGCCTATCGTTGACCAAGTTAATAGATAGCGACCGTCGGGTATATGTACAATATGGGAAACCGTGAGTAGAAAACCAACGAATGCATGATTACGAAAATTGAAGTATAGTAACAGTGATCGTCCGAAGCTACATATCCCATCCCAAAAATCAGGCGTATATCACCCTACATACTTGTAATGCCTAAAGTGTCCAAAAAGGTCCAACAAAGCTGTACTTTGGGTATTAAGCTTTTAAGCAACATATACATCCTTCAACATAGGGATTTGGTATCCATCTGGGCCAAAGGAGTATTCCAGATCTTTGATTTCCCCGGTTTTAATGTCTGAAGGGTAAGGGAACAAGTTAGCTGCAAACATCAGTATGTCGTTGCACCACAATCTCACCATAAACCCATGAATGAACATAGACTGGGATTGGTTTCGATGCATGTCCCGATGAACCTCCCTCGTGTGACTCTTGAGAGTGAAGCTCCACTTCGCGGTTATTAAGAACAGCACTCGTAGCGATGGCGCGAGCGGAGCGTTTCACATTCTCTTCAATGAGAGCACGGAAGCCTATCAACAAAGTCATTGTTAAAAAGTCTCAGAATAACACGAAGAGATCACCGACCTTCATCGGTGTATTCAGGTGCCTTGACCTCACTTGCGTCCTTGTTCTTCTCCCGTAGAGCGACAATCTTTTCACTGTAGCACGTGAGTAAATCGATCAGTCCTGATTAAATCACGTGATAGACGTTACGCACTTATCGGAGCTAAGGTAGAGCTCTACAATTGGATCGATGTGAGCCTTGACTGCTGCATCTGCCACGGTTATACTGGTCTTGGGCGCGTTCAATTTCTTGCTGCCTTCGACGATAGCACCTGCGACACCACCACATCCATAATGGCCCATAACGGCAATATGCTTGACTCCGAGTGCTGTCACAGCATAGCCGACAAAGGCCTCGGCTGATGTATCAGCCTTCTGAAATACGTTCGCAATGTTGCGCATGGTAAAGTAATCTCCTGGTTCGCCCCCGAAAACGACTGTTTCAGGAACGCGTGAGTCACTGGGGGGCGCGATGTCAATCCTCGTGATTCACTCAAGGTTGGTTCGATTGGCTCACCTGCAACCTAGATACGCGAATGCGGGGTGTTGGCCATTGACTGTCAAGTCTTCGAGATATGTCTTATTCACATTCGTCCTGAATGCTTTATTTCCTTCCGCTAAGTTTACCAGAGGTTGACGATAATCCTCTTCAGAACCCCCGGCTTCGCTTCGCTTGTGACAATGTGGAGCGGCGTAGACATTCGTCACCGTGATGGAAAAAATCAGAGGGAATATAGACCAAGAGAGCATGTTGATTTAGAGCAGTAGCCTTGAATGAAATGTAAGGATAGATGGATGCGGGAAGTAGTGGAACCGTCAGATACTGTAGAAGACGAAATTTTGCTTGATCGAAAGCTCGAGAGCACGCCTCTTATAAGCTCATCACCGCGTGGTCGGGCGGCGGCGGGAGATGGGCGCTGACGAAGAGAGAGACAGGGAAAGGCACAGATACCAAATTATTAGTTATCCCGATCAGTGATACGCAAGTGACGGGAGGCCGAGTGTATTGGATTCATCACAACGACGAAGGTTATCGGCTAATTCAGGGACGTTGGCTTCCCATTGGTTCATTGACATCCTATCTGTTGAGATTCGCTAAGGCCGGGAATGCCAGTTCACAAAGAACGGTCACAAGTGCGAGCGCTTGCATGCTCATGCACGACACACAGCTCATGCCCGATCAATGGTCCCGAGCACTATCACAAATCGAGCTCTTGGCATAACTTAAAATAGTATTTGCACTTGGCTTGAACATCAGATTTACTTATTTAGTAAGCCACAGCAAGCGCTTCTGTACGCCAAGCAAACCCTGAATTCTGAGACACCCACAGCCTCAAATTCGATCAGGGCACTGAATGTTCAAAACAAAACACGCGTCATCTATATGGTAAACTGACTAAAGTATCTTTGACGAAAACGCATGTTGCCTAATGATATCACCGTGTCTAAGATTGATGTCTGTCAGCTAACAGCAACGAATTCAATCTGGCCAAGAATCACCTCAGATGTCCCGTAATAACCACAGGTGAGTGTTTCGTTGTGTAGACTCGTAAACCTACAACAATCGAGTTGATGGATGGACCGTCTCTTGACTGCGTGAATCAGGCATGCATCAGCTGTTTGACGAAATTCGAGGCTCGAGACTACATACTCTATCCAGCAAGTGGACGGTATCTTCTGGGTGTTCAAGTTTCAGGAATACGTGATCTTTGGGATGCACTCCTAAGTCATGACAGTTTTGACACAGGTCATAATCAGGACAGGATACGCTAAAGAAGCGTGTATATGTCATCGGTTTCAGAGCTCCACATGTCTATTACTTACGCGACACAATGATATAAGGGCCCAACGATTTGATGCTGGTAAAAAACAAACAATTATACCTCACGACGGAAGCCGAATTACTCTGAACTCACTTTACATCCACTGCAGGAGAATCCATGGGCTGGAGGGACTTCTACAGGTCCTGGGTATGCTTGGCGACCAAGATACATCAAAGGCACCGAATTGTACGGTGCTGGTCCCACCTTTGATTCAATCTTTAGCTGATCCATCGTAGGACTTGCGAATGTCGGTTTGGCTGTTATGAAAACGGGGGTAGATGGACCAGTAGAAGGTGGATCTTCGTCAAACCGCCCAGTGTCAACTCCCTTGCCCTTCAGCCGGCGCGTTTCCTCTGAGTTACCCTCTATTTCGGCATCATCCTCAACTTGAGCTATTTCAGGCTGAATGGGTCCATCATCTCCTTGAATATCATAGCTTCCGTGATTTGGATCATTTTGCGGTAACGGATTTACGATAGAGGTCTCTTGTGATTGAGCCCTAAAACTGGTCGGTGCACCTTCAAATGTCATACTCAGTCTAGGTATTGAATTTGACATTCCTAGTGGCGATGCGACAACTCGCCCAGTGAGGACCCTTTTGAATGATTGCTTTGCGTGCTGCCTAAAACTGGAGATGCTATCCTGAGCTTCCGCTTCGATATCTGCCAGGGGTTTGCCAGTGAAATGGGAGTGCGGTAGCGGCAAAGTTAGCTCATTGCTATAGCATGTGTATCAGCACTGGTCAGCTCTCTATTCTTTGGGATACGAGCTTACATTGGGTCAAAATCTGCGTTCCCAGAACGTTAGCAGGAGATAGCAAGAAGCCGATGCTCAGATAAAAGACGCACTAGCCGCTATTGAGTTGCTGAGAGCGTATTCGACTTGCTTTCGCGATAGTTTCCGATCATTCCAAGTTGCCATGTTATCCTGAAAATAGGATTTGGGCCTTCGTAAGGAGCGATCTAACCTCACTTGAACTACGTATTCGCCCGTGTCTAGGTCAATCTCCGCATTAACACTACGCTCCCAAAGGGAGGAATGAACAGACGATGCAACTGCTTCATCCTCGTTTCGCTTGTAAATGGCGAAATCCAGTGACCATCGGAAAGGGGAGGCAAGCTCTTCAAAGTATCGAGTGTCAAGTTGCGCAAGAACAATTACCGCGCGCGTCGGCTTCGAAACGCTTATGGTATCTTTCACGAGCCAAGTGGACATAAATCATTCGAGACAAGATATGTAGCCTTATAAACTTACAAGACACATCCCCGTAATTCCAAGGCTTTGGAAAGTCTCCAGCATTCACCTTGAGCCATTGGGAGCTGAGTACCCAATCCTCTCCAAACAGAAGTGACTTCTCCACTATCTCCCAGGTATCAAGAAAATCGCAGTCTAGAAGCACTTAAGCCACCAGAGAGAGCGCACAGGGATTCAGTGTACCTACACTCCATGACAAACTCTCCATCGTTATCGAATTTGTACTCCAACTCTTCCAGAGCATCGAGCCACTCTTTCGTCCATTCCCTAGAGCTTAAAACAAAATTAATTAGCAAGAATGTATTATGCCACATAACGAGTCTTACCCATCACTCCAGCGTCCTGTCCATTCAGCTTTGCCCCACGGATTCCGTATTCGAATAAATCGTTTGCCTCTGAATTCAGTAGCTTTAATGATGGAATAGGCATGACCGGTGATCAATCCTGGTAATGGAGTGTTAGTAATGCTTGTCCCGTGCTTCAAACAACAATCACCAGACCATTGGTTGAAAGTGTCATGATTGGCATGCTGCCAAAATCCGAGTCGCTGCCGGTCGGTTCAGGTATGAAACAAGCAAAGAGTCGATCTTCATTGGCACGCATCAATTCATCTCTCCAAAACGCATCCGTATCGAGGATATCTTGCACATAGAGCAGTGTCGAAACCCCTCTGCAGACATATTAAACGGAAACACATTGTCAATGGACATCCAGATATCAAGGAGAAGATATGAGCATACCCCGTCAGATCCTCTACTGCTTCATTTGTAAAACCACCGTCCAAAGATGCGTAATCACCGTGCAACTTCGCATAGGCCTTTTCCACTAGAGGTACCCACGTCTCGTTCTCGGTCTGCGACCTCGCAAAATAAAGAATTTTACTTCCTTTCCTGGACGAATGATTATATCGATCGCGATCCATGTGATATAGCATTTGTTCCCTTGGTGTGAGATGTTCCCATTTTGGTGATTTGGTGAATAGAAGACTATTGATTTTCCAGTTCGATTGAAGATGCGGTACTATTGCAATATAAGAAAACGCACTCATCAATTATTACGTCCACCCAGCCAGAATCTCTCCAAAAAATGAAACCGTATATACCGACCTGTTCGTCTCGCTGTGGGAAGTCATATTATTAAGGATCACGGTTTGTCTTTGGTACCACTTACAGCTACACACATCTTCTCAACCAAACCTGCGGTGGCAATGACAGCGAGAGCACTTAAAAACCAGCAGTCACCTGCCATTCCTTGACCAATATCGCTCGCTGTAGCACCATCAACGAAAAACTGCGGGTTTTCAAAGATTTGAGTGACCCTTCGGGCGTCAGAGGGGACAAATTTCTTTTTATCGCTCAATCCATGCAAGCATCTATTCTTGTCTTCTAAAAAGTCGAATTCGATATCACTTTGGAACAAAGGGGCGTGTTAGTGCACTGAAATTTTACATGGTAATAGATATGTGGTGGCCATTGGCGCCCCAAGCTGACCGAAATTTTCTGTTACCCCTCCTGCATTCAGCAGCTAGCTTTTCAACTCTTTTCTTGCATCTGGTGATAGCAATATCAAGTTCTTCTGTCACTATGAGACCTGCTTTGTTCGCCTTCTGTCGGAGCTCGTTTCCTATTCCTGGTAGCTGACTGTTCGGTTTTGCACTATCGTTGAGCACCCCGCTGTTCTTCAGAAAGTTTAGCATTTCGGTATTCGTTGTTAATAGTAGCAATGGTTTAGGGGTGAGTGGATGTAGATTGTGAATATGCTAGCGGTCGGAGTTTTAGCAGTCAAGGAGTCACTGCGTAATTCGCCACCTTGATCCCGAAAATGGCAACTTAAGTTTTTATATGTACACCTGTGATTGATTCGCTCGTTCGGTATTGTGCGCAATTCGTCCTATATACACTATCAATCCTGCATGAATACAACTTAATTTGGTACACATTCATTCAACATACAGCTACATGCATAGTGAGAACTGAATGATCTTCTCGTGGATCATAGAACCTGGAATTATACTAGATCGGTCTTCTATACCATGTGGCAGTGCCGTCTGTTCATTGAGACTTCTCTGGTGGAAGACTTTGTCTAATTATATCACCATGTCTAAGAAAGAAAATTGATAATGTGAGTTTCCGCGTAGCAGGACTGGCCAAGATGTAGTATACCTAAGTTGACCTGCGATACGTGCTGCGTGCTGCTGCGTGTAAACCCTCAACCCAATAACAATGGAGTTCCCTTGGCTCAGACTAACATCCTGGTTAAATCGTGACTTAGATATTTCTGCTCGGCATTGTCTACCCTTATCTCACCGGTTGGTCCCGCATGGGTGCGCTGTCTTCAAGGTTTTCAAATTGGAGGAACTTGTGGTCTTCAGGATGGCTCTGATGACGATATTTGTGACAATTATCGCAAATACCAAATCCTGTGCATTTCACGCTGTATGTGCCAGATCCATTATTGTGAACGCTGGGTGGTCAGGCACTGTCGGAATTACCAACTCACTGTATGCAGTAAAAGTGAACACCGGAGATAGTTCTCTATTTGACGTTACGAGCCAAGATCAGAACACGAAACGAGTAAAGGACATAGGGACGCACATTGCACATCTTGCAGTTAAGATGATGAGCTGTGTGTGTTTGAGACAGGCTTATATCCGATTTCTTAGCACTATTGGTGGCTTCGCTCCCGCTACAGGATGACGCAGGCCTATCACCTGGCGACAACAGCCCTGATGAGCTAAGCGCGGTATTATATCGCGATCTGTTTTGTTGATCGCCGTCGCTGCCATCCTCCTCTGGACTTTCTCGTACAATAGGTGGTATGAGGGTCTCATGGCCATCGCGTTCTGGTGACTGATTCATCCTGCCACCATCAAGTATGCGATTTCCTCTCTTTGAAGTCTTCCCCGGCTGACAATCCTGGTCGATAAGTACAGAAGCAGTATGATGAACCTTGCTCACCCTTTTGCGGTTAGTGATTATTTCCAACGCCTCTTCTTCCACCTCTGAAAGCGATCTCCCAGCGAACATATCCAGAGACAAAGGAATAGTCCTTTGATGAGAGGTCAGGAAAGTTGAAGAATGCGCGATTGATTTCTCTTACAAGGGATCGACATCTGAGGTTTGCAGACATATATGTTGACGACTTATCCACCCGCTAACAGAGGACAAACTTACTTGCTGCTATAGCCATGCTCAAAGCACGTTCAACCTTCTTCCTTGACAGCTTCCGGTTATCCCATGCTCTGCTTTCTTCGTCCGTTTCGTCCTTGCTTCTCCCGGGTTTGAGTGCACGATCCAATCTCACATGTACCACATACGAGCCAGGCTCTAACAGCTTGATTTCTGCCTTCACGCTTCTATCCCAAAGTGAAGAATGAATGGACGAGGCAAGAGGAATACTGCTATTGTGTTTGTAGAGCTGGAAATCGAGCGACCATCGATATGGAGAGGCGAGGTCTCGGAAATACCTTGAATCCAGTTGAGCAAGGACAATGACCGCCTCGGTTGGTTCTGAGATGTCAATGGTGACTTCCATCGAAGGTTCCTTCAGCGTTGCGCCGCCAGATGACCACACAAGTACTCACAAGACACATCCCCATAGTTCCACTCCCTTGGGAAATGGCCCGCATGAACCTGCAGCCATTGAGAACTCAATTTCCAACCCTCTTTGACAAAGAGGCGACATTTTTCAACAACCTCATAAGTCTCAAGGAAGTCATCATCTGCCTAAAGTCAGCTGGTAATAGATGCTTCAAGATTGAGAGACTTACACTCCATCACAAATTCACCTTTGTGCTTCACTCCAAAGTTATAGTCCAGCTTTGTCCTTGCCTCATTCCTTGTCGCTTCATCCCACTCCCCTGATCTATTAAAATATCAGTTGTGTCATCGACATATCATCCAAAATTTTGACTCACCCATCACTCCATGGACCAGTCCATTCGGTTTCACCCCAGGGGTTACGAATACGCAGAAACTTCTTGTTTGCGAATTCAGCTACTTTGATGATGGAGTATGCATGACCGACGATCAAACCTAATTGAATATTAAGTTTTGTTTAGACTTATGTGTTTGAACACTGAACAGAAGGCTACCGTTTGTAGGATACATCAAAGCAGGCTCGGTAACAGATGTTGCAGGGGGTGTTGGGATGAAACAGGCAAAAAGTCGATCATTATTCGCGTGCATTAGCTCTTCCTCCCAGAATTTCTGCCGGTTGAGAATATCTTGAACGTATATCAGGGTTGACACAGCCCTAGCTTATGGGTGAATGAGGGCATAACGAATAGAGTTGATCTCATCTTACCCAGTAAGGTCTTCCACGGCTTCACTCGTAAATCCAGCTTCCAGAGACGCGTAATCTCCATGGAGCTTGGCATAGGCTTTTTCAATCAAGGGTACCCAGGTCTCATTCTCCGTCTGCGATCGTGCAAAATAGAGAGTCTTGCTTCCCTTTCTTGACCAAAGATTATACGCTTCCCGGCGGTTGTGATAAATCATCTGTTCGCGAGGCGTCAGCGATTCCCACTTTGGGATTTTGGTGAATAATAAGCTATTAACTTATGGTTGAGTACTAAAATCTGCAGAGCAGCGTACGAACTTACTCATCAATGATGACGTTCACCCAGCCCGAGTCCCGCCAAAAAATAAAGCCATAAATTCCGACATCCTCATCACGCTGCAAGGTTCAGCGACAAAAAGTGGTATTATAGATCCCAGTTACGCTATATTTAAAATTGCTTACTGCCACACAAATTTCCTCGATCAAGTTCTTGCTCGCCACCACCGCCAGAGCGCTCAAAAACCAACAATTTTCAAGGTCACCTTGGGCAATATCACCTGCGGTTGCACCTTCGATGATGAACCTAGGTTCCTTGAATATCTGCGAGACGCGTCGAGCCTCTAGCGGTGAATAGGCTCGTTTGCGTTCAAGGCCATAGAGGCACCTATCCGTGTCCTCAATCAAGTCAAATTCAATATCTCTAGTTAAAAATTTAGGATCATGACTCGGAACGGAGAACAAGGGGACTTAACCGAAATCTTCGATTTCCCCTTCGACACTCATCTGCGAGTCTCTTCACCTTCTCCCTGCACACTTCTTTTGCTTCATGAAGTTCTTTGGTCATAAAAAGTCCGAGCCTGTTGGCTCTTTCTTGGCGCTCGGCGCATATCGATAAAGAAGTCGACGACCTTACTACTTGCGGCCTTCCTCTGTGGAGCATTTGAACGAGACTTTGAGATGTGGAAGTGGTTCGGCAGGTTGCGTATATATATGAAATCGCGAAAGCGGGCGCTAATTTCGGGCGCTCGATGTGGTTGAGATTATCACCATAATTGGAGATCTAATTTCAAAAAGTGATACAACGGAGATACGGCAGGACAGGACAATGCTTAGCAACCGAGCACATACTAAAAAGGATACTAGAAAGAATACAAAAGAAGAACGCTCCTATGCGAAATACGACATCAGCCACCGTTTAGCTTTCAACCTAATTACTTACAAGAAGATACTTTTAGCTCAGAGTTGCAATTGCAGCACCATCATCTGCGCCAAATGGACCCTGACCATCCATCCACATATTACCATCACCATTTGTTCCGTTCATTTGTACAGGAGTAGGTACAGAACCAAGGAGCCCTGCGTCTGTCATGATACCGGAAACTGTACCCTGAACGGCTTGAAGGTTCATGTTGCTATTCATTGGATCTTGCACATGTGTCTGCATCTTTCCCATCAAGTCATAAACGTTATCCAGTGCCTTTTTAACTCCCATGCGCTCGCTGATAACAGCTTGCCGAGTCACTTCCAAGCTTCGTCTCTCCTCCTCGATGACATCCTCCAATTTTTCGAAATGATTCATTTTGATCTCCAGCTTCTTGAGCGTAGCCTTGATAATTTGAGTGGTGAGTTCTCGCATCTGATTAGACTCGTGTTGAGCAAGGAGGGAGGCCTTGTAAGAAGCCGCTCCCAGAGCAATAGCAGCAGCGCGCTCGACAGCATTGCGAGGAATGCCGGGCTTGGAGGAAGTGTCCTTCATGGGTCCTGATGTACCACCGTCCACATCCATCCCACTATGCGCTACGGCTGGCGATGATGGATCAGCATCGCTGTTGCTATGTTTCACCTCCTTTTCTTGATCTGGCACCTTGTCAGACTCCCCGGAATCATTCATGACTTCTTCTTTGGCGCTCTCTGCAGTTTCGGTTGAGTTATCCGGCTTCCGTTTCGCCTTCTTTCGGAGGCCATCCGTTAGTTCCCCGAGAGCACCTTGAGCTGCTGCTGCGGCAATTCCAGGACCAACAGCACCCGCGAGAAAGGCCACCACACTCATCACCGGGTTGTCTGTCTGATCAAACGGTATCCTGGCGTATTGCAATGCGCCAAGGTCACCTTCCCTTGGTGGATTAAGGTACCCATCTTCAATTGGCATCGAGACGAACTGAGCGATGCACTGTTCCTTGGAACGCGTCCGTACGTGCTCGGCTACCTGGTACCAGTCGTCATCGTACAACTCGATCCCTTGTAGGAGTAGAAGCTTCTCCTCGTCTGTCCAATCATCTTCACCATCCGGACCACCGACTACGCCATTGGAGTGTTTGAAAGCATCTGTAGCAGTAAGCTTGACAAAGTCACCACTAAACATCTTGGAGGAGAATCGACCATCGAGATAACATGTCGGACAAAGTTCGAAGTCTTTGACCTTGAGGGAATGATAGCGGAGATTGGTACAATCCACACCGCAAGTATTGCAAGCGTAGGTTACATTTCCAGCTTTTGAGCCAGAAGCGGCCTGCGCCTGGGACGTTAGAGATGCGGCTTCAGCGGGAGTGATTTGTTTTGAGGCCTTCATTGTCGTCTGATAGATGGACTTTCGGAGTTCGAGAGAGGCTGAGACTGGAGTGGATTGTTTGAGTGGGGTGTTGGTTGGAGGAAGGCCTTGCCGCGAAGTGCCGGGATGAAGGGGTTGAAGGCCGCGAGGAGTATCAACAGTGATTCGGAAGTGACCAGTGAATGGAGGACCAACGGCAGCAGGTCTAGAGTCAGGATCAACCTTGAATGGGTATAGAAAATCAACAGGCATTCTCCGTGACCAATTGAATCACACTTACCTGATAGTTGATGAGACCCCATTGTTCGAGGAAAGCATGCACTCGCATTATAGCGCATACATCTCCTGCAAGATTTCTCCGACAGGCGGTAAAGGTGAGGTACTCTGTAGGCCTGAGCCTGTAGGTGTTGATCATGAAGTCGCGGTATTCCTTGTATATCGAAGGTGTTTTGCTTCTGTTACGCGAATTGAAAAACTCTGGAAGAGCGCGCTTTTCAACTTGATGAACAGAGGACATGTCGAACCAGGTTGCATAAGACGGGATTATGACCTCGTGAGTCTGGGCAGCCAGGTATTTTCTTGCTTCCTCCTCCATTTGAAGCCTGTGAGCATCTGCTTGGGCCTGAGCTGCACTTTCATCTTCAGCTTCTTCATCTTCCTCTCCTCCCTCCATGGAGACATCTGCAGCCTCTGAGCCATAATTTGGAATGTTGGCTATATCGCCGCCGGGAATGGGTTCGGCTTCGCTACGTTTCCCGGGAGCGTTGTCAAGGTCAACAGCAGTGGCATTTTGAGGACCTGAGCCGCCAACAGTGAGTCGAATCCGCTTTCCATCACCACCGGATGGGGAAGTGGCGCGCTTTGGAGAGGCCATCAAGTGTTCAAGCTTACGGTGACAATTGGAGATCACGCGCGACAACAAAAAACTCGAACAAAGTGGTTCGAATCGAAATGTGACGGTCACGCTGACTCAGCAATGTGTGACATTCAATGGATTCCACTTGGTCACACTTTGTGAAGGACATACAAAATCATTGTGCAGAGGGAAGTCGGCATTCAAGAGATAATCACAATTCATTTGATTTCGAAAAGGGGGCAGGTGCATCGACGTACCCCTATTGGCACGGACTAACCGGAAATAAAAAAACAGTTGTATTCCCGACTGCTCACCCCACTTTATTCCCAACAACTAATTGGAGCATCTCTCTCCACATCTCCTGCTACGACATTGACGACTAACGACGTTCCCATCTTATAATGTCATCTGTGATTGCCACTGCAACGGCAGCGGCGTCCCATGAAGCTTCCTCAGAGCTCCAGGTTCCCTCTCAATATAGAATGTGCGTCAGAGGACAATAGGTCATCAACGTGATGCTAACTGGATTTATACTCTAGTGTTGGAGTAATCTTGGCTGTTGGGTCGGGTGCACTCATTGGTTCCAGCTTCGTGTTCAAAAAGAAGGGCTTGCTTAAATCCCAAGGTCAGTCCCTTGCTGCAAACCAGTCGTCCTCTGCAAACTTACCCTTCTCTCGACTCGCCGTTGTTCAGAAGGAAGTGAGGCCGGCGTCGGGGTAGCTTATCTTAAGAGCGTATGTCCACCTGCTTGTCTCTTCTACTTAGGGTCTAGCTCACGACATCCACACCCTACATGCCACCTGCTCGCTAAACCTACAACATACAGCCCATGTGGTGGTTCGGCATGACTCTCATGATATTGGGGGAAATCTGCAATTTTGCTGCATACGCCTTCGTAGAAGCCATCATTGTCACCCCTCTTGGGGCACTCTCAGTTGTCATTTGTGCAATCCTCTCGTCCATTTTCTTGAACGAGAAACTCACCTTCTTTGGATGGATTGGGTGCTTCCAGTGTATAGTTGGTTCAGTCATCATTGCTGTGAGTATTCTGACGTTCCTGCCGCTTCAAGATGTACTCATGTATTCTTCGGCATTATCCGCGTTTCTCAATAGCTCAATGGACCAAAGGAACAATCCGTGTCCACAATTGCCGAGTTCAAAGATTTATTTCTTGCCCCTTGGTTTCTGGCATACGCCGGCGTTGTAATCGCCGCTTCTCTCGTCATCATATTTTATTTCGCCCCACGGTGAGTGAACTCAGGTACTCTTATCGAATGTCCAATTCATTTCATCACTTAGTTATGGCACCAAGAGTATGTTGTGGTACATCGCCGTCTGCTCCATGATAGGTGGATTGAGTGTGAGCTGCACGCAGGGGTTAGGTGCTAGCATCGTGACAAGCATAAGAGGTCACAACCAAGTGAGTATCTCTTGTGCACTCCTCTTCGCTCTCATCTCAATACCCCGATTTCGCAGTTCAAAAACTGGTTCATATATTTCCTCCTTGGCTTCGTCATTATCACACTCCTCACAGAAATATATTTCTTGAACATGGCATTGGCTCTTTTCAATACTGCCATGGTCACGCCGACGTACTACGTTATATTCACTTTTTGCACTCTCGTGACATCCGTGGTATGTCTTTCACTATAGTTTATGGAATGATCTAAACCGTTTTGTAGATTCTTTATCAAGGTCTCAGTGCAACCGCCATTCAGATAATAACCGTCGTTTTGGGTTTCCTGGTGATATGTGCGTTGCATACACACTCATTTAGCCCCGTATACTGAACTACCTCTCCCATAGGTTCTGGAATAACTCTGCTTCAGATGAGCAAAGTAGACCCCACCAAACTCCAAAACCTGGACCGAAAGAGTACAATCCTACTTCAGGCGGCTCGAGAAGAAGTTGAAAAGCCTGAGGATCCTTTGAATCCAGCTCGCGTGGATGCAGAAATGACGGAGGAACCAGGATTAGACGTGCGTTGTCATCCTTTATATATATACTTGCTACTCAAACTCTATTCCATTAGGCACTGCGAGGAACGTTTGGTGTTGCCGGTACTATCGTCAGAGCGCGTAGACGCAGTACTATGGATCATGAAATGGATCTCGGAAGACAAAGTAGCCGTCGTAGTAATGCTCCCCGAATGACTGATCTCCAGCCGAATGGATTCAATTCCATGCATGCAACTGAGCACGGCTTTCTCGCTCCATCAGCTGCGGCTTTGGAGAAAACTGCCTCTGCTCCAGCACAAGGCTCCACCGGATCGTCCGGAAAGGACAGCAACGGACGATTCTGGCATAGACGGACAGGAACAGGACCTAGAATTCAGAAATTATTTTTGCGGCCATCGAGTTCGAATCCAGGAACAATTCCTTCCATCACCGTTGAGGGTAGTGACAAGCCGTCTCCAAAGAGTGGTTTCTTTGGGTTCAGGTCAAGCAGAGGGCTTTCTCGGGGTACTGCAAAGGATGATGTGATTCATGAAGTAGAAGGAGATGGTCAGGAAAAGGAGCTCAGTATGAGAGTATTGCTTGCCCGACAACAGGCCTTGGCACAGCAACTGCAGCAAGAAGATGAGCCCAAGACCTTCCCGGCCGAACCAAAACAGGATAGCCCCAAGGTCACCTTTGGTCCAGATAACCGACCCCGTGTCAAAAAAGAGGACGTTACGGAGACCATCGCTCAGAACACTGACGATGACGCTCACAGGCGGAGCGTTGAGATGTCCGAAAAGCTTGCCGAGCAAGACACAATTTCGCCTCTGGCTTCCTCGTACTTCCCATCCGAATCTGGGACGACAGACCGAGGCACCATAACATCAGATGCACCCCTTCTCCAGCCTCTACCCAGCTCTAACACTTCGGCGGAGGACCTAACTCGTAATCCAGCGCGGCATTCTGGAACCCAAACAGTTTTTAGTCCTGTCATCCTTATTGGCCTCGCTGAAGGTCTCCCAACTTCTCATCATCAACACGGAGAGACTGGATCAAATCAAGGGAGATTGAGTCCAGCATCTGGAATGATCACTGAACTAGATGTGGTGGATTCCCCCCAGAGTACACCAAATCTAGAGCGGTCGTCACCTCCTGATGACCCACCTTATCCACCACCTACATCTTGATGACATGATCTGTCGTTTTCTTCATCTTTTTTAAAATGCGCTAGTCGCTTATGTTTATCTGTGCATTCGACGTATCTCTGATTTTGCTTTTTAGTGAACCAATTCATGATATAATGAACAGACGGCTGTATAAGTACTCATAAATGCATAGATGCCCCCTTTTACATTGCTCAAGTATAGTGCGTGATGCCACGGGTATCCGTGATGGGATATCAATCGAACACTTTCAACTAAATGTAGACATCGTGCGTATCATTAATTCGTAAATTACTTCGGAGCCGTGTTCATACAGTTGTACCAGTATCTGCGGCTTCCTTTGGCCAAGGTAGATATTTCACCCACCAAAAGGCTAGCCATAGTCCTTTGTCAATAACTCGCTTCTTCAAGATGTATGCAACAACTGCGAGGAAAAGGACCAAGGCAGAAATAATCAGCATTCGATCCAAGTTGTCCGCACGTTCTAGTGCGGTGACTAAGGTTTTCGAAGTATGCATCAATGTACCGAATTGCGTGTAGAGATCTGAAGTTGATTGGAGTGTCCTGGAGGACTCGTCTGAGAAATGTAAGGACAAATTCCTTGAGAAAGCCCAAGTGGTTGGGGATTCTGAGCTCACCAAACATTTGTGCTGTGAGAACTGAACGTTCAAGCTCTTGCTGCATTAGTGCCGTAGTTCTTCGCAAAGCCTCGGTGACGTCATTGTTCGCTCTCATCAGTGCATCTTCACCGCTGTCCAGTGGTGGAAGGTGAGCACATGGCTCAGCAGAATCAAGGACAACATACCTTAGTGAGCCCTTTTCAGACGGAGTTGAAGATGTCGCATGGACACCGGGAGAGAGCAGTTCATCTCTATATGATTTATTGAAAGCATCTATTTTCTTCTTTGATGCCAATAGCGCTGCTCTGGCATCTTTCCGAATCCTAGGCCCTTAACTAAATCACAGCCCCAGCAATATAGTATCTGGAATGAGCGTACTGATCTATTAATTCGTTTGTTTCCTCCACCCAGTCCAGCACCTTGGCACGATCTTTTTCTGTCTCCTGATCATCCGCGAGTGTCTCCAAGGCCTACACGAGTTAAAGATGAAGAATAATCAAAGCTTTGTGAAGGAGATTTGAGTACCTTTGTTTGCGTTGCTAGGAATTCAATGTCCTCACGGAGTTCTCCAGCAAATTGCTGTTGTAAGCTTAGAGGTCCGGTACAGTCCCGAATTCGAGGCAATTGATATTCTCTTAGATCTTTGATGCGACGGTATATACCGGAGCGGATCGCTTGTGCTTCCTCGAGCAGCTGATTAGGCGGTATTGGGGGCATGTTCACGTCGTCTCAAGACAAACACCACACCTAAAATCTGCCAGCAAAGGGAGACATCAAACATTAACATTGCCTTTTTAGTAAATTACTAATCAGGGGTTGTCTACCATGAATAACCCCGTTAATTGGTAA
>WSUA01000040.1:60536-71768 GCA_019633455.1 Tulasnella sp. 419 | reverse complement strand
AACTATTTCTATAGAAGCACGAACTTTCAGTGACGATTGAGAGGTACTGATGTGAAATATACACACGTGATTCCCAACGTTCCAGTCTTCTCAACGTTTTCCTTCAGCAGGTCGACCCCTTCATCTCCTTCAATGCACTCTTTGATCCCATCTTTCTCCCAATCGAGCCCTACATCACCTGTACAGGATTCGGCCAGTAGTATTTCTCCTATACTTTCTACCGTCTTGTTATTTATGCATTGGACAAAAGGCCACCATTTCTTGCTGCCGCCAGAATGCTGAGCAACGCATAACTCGTGCACATTTCCAGCACATTCCAAAGGACCATGTTTGCACTTCACCCCGTAGTGGGCTTCGGACTCGTCAAGTCTATCGACAGAGTTCTGTTATCAGAGCATGGAGACCCTTTTATATCATTTAGGGGCTTACTTTGCTACGAATTGAAGTTTCAAGTCAATAATATCATGTCCGACTTCCTCTATCACATCATTGAAAATCTTTTCACATAAATGAGCGTCGGCACAACGTGACATAACCCCAAGCGTCACTGGCACCCGGTTGAAGTCCGGTGATAGTGGCCTCTGTTTAGCGTGACCGAGCGAACTCTCGATTAAAGTAGGATCTACCACTGCAGCAAAGGTCAGCAACGGAAGATGAGCAATAACTGCAAGAAGTAGAATCATCATTATGGAGGATTGAGATGTTGTGGTGGCCATTGTCTTTCTTCGACAGGCGGGTGAATCACTTATAGAGAAGTATTACGTGATATGACGCATACTGACACCATAATTCTGAAAACTCGTGGGCAAAACGACTAGTGTTCATCATCGTGATATATACAGGTCGTAGCAAATCATCCATCACGGGTAAATACATATTCGTGATATGCCGTTCCGTCTCTTCTCTTGGCCAAGTAATGTTGATTCTTTGTCTGGGTATATCACTTGCTGGCCTTCAGCTCTTCCAACATGGTGGTCAACGTCTGGAGCTTTTCGGAGAGCGATTGGATTTCTGACAAAATAGTTGCCTCCGGCGACTAATTCGATACAGTCAGTTAGAGTTGTAAATTCTCCAACAAAAGCAAGCCTCACCTGTCGAGTGTTGGGGAAGCTTTGTCGCAGTTCGTCAAAGGAAACCCTGCAGATCTCAAGCCCCTCGTCATCTACTTTGGGATTCTGGACACTCGGATCATCCTCTTCTCCATCTTCAACGTGATCATACATGTTTCTCATATACCAACCCTTAGAGGTATCCACGAAAGCCTCGAACAACGCAATGAGCGTCAAGGGAACGAAAAAGACACATGACATGACGACCCGGTTGATCTATAAATACGAGTGGATGTTAATACAGTAGAAATCCACATAGTGAGCTAAGTCTAACCTTTGCGAATGTCGCTTTCGAGACAAACGGCCTATAATTTGGGGTATTCAGTACGTCCCTACACACCTGAATATCGACGAGTGCCTACTCAAAGGGTGCCACTAGAACTATCTCGATCAGGTTAAATGGAGCACTGCGTATCATACATCAGGACTTGAATCCCTTACAACACTATGATAACTTACGGGTAGACGAATGAATCGGGGGCACGAATCATCGAGACTGTTTTACCTGTATTAAACATACGCATTAGTGGCCGAACTTGCAGGGCGTCAGTAAAAAAACCTACCAGCGAAGAAGGCGAGGAAGTGAGCCTCGGCATCATTGGTCACATCATCATAAGCAGAAGAGAAGAGAGAAATGAGAACGTTGAGCAAGAGGATCGTTGTAAACACGTTCCATCTAAAAAGAGTGTGTTCATGCTGTATGCCAGTATCTCGCATAGATCAGACTTACAAGTAATAAATTGTTAGATTAATGGCGCTATAGTCGCACTGGAGTCAGTAAGGATGTCGTATGTTTTCTGCCCCAAACCGCTTACTTTCCAGCATTCTCAAAGTCTGGACTACCGAGGAGACCTTGGATCATATTGTTGATGACCTGAAATACTTGTTAGTTAAGCTCGACTACGACTACAATGTTCTCACCAGAGTTCCGTTCTCTGTGTGGCCGTCACTTGCATCCAGAGCGTACATTGCCTGAGCAAAACCTATACCAATTAACGCCAGTAGCTTTCAATTGAGCAGATTCAATCAGTCTGCACCCGTTCTGACCCAAATGACTGTTACGACTCACCACAAAGAAGATACCTGACTCCTTAATCATTCTCCCGACACAGATTTGCAAGGTACCGATATATTTGAATCCATCCATGACAGTAATTAGTCCTACAGAATTGCTTAGATGGGTGACACAAGCAGGGTTCGCTCTACACACTTAGCCTTGGTTCTCAAGTCAGTTCGCAAAGTTCAAGAGTATTGATCGAACCAACTCACCAGATGAAAGGTGATGCACAACTAAGAGTCTAGCAAGACGATCAGTATACTTGATTTATCGAGTATTAAGAGCCTCAAACCTGAAAGCTTCTTAGCTTGAGCAATGCGGCTTTACCGTCATCCTCTGCGCCTAGACCGCTGACCCTGAGGATGAACGCGGCTGTCATCATGGTGTATGTTATAACCGACACCACATTCCAGAAATTCAGCGCTCTCCAGTTAAAATAACGTAAGGTGGCGTAGATCTACAGTGATTGTTAGTAACATAGAGTTGCTGCGTATGGCAACGCACCCTATGTAGCTCTGTAAAGAACTGGGCATGAGATATGACAACACTCAGCATAGTATGACCAATGCGTACCTTCAAGGGTAAAAGCAAGTACAAAGATGTAGAGGATATACTCCCAAGCATCGAACGGGTGTCTTGGGTCGAGCGTCATTTCGAGAGGTTGCTGAACTGTCATAGAGTAGGCGAATAAGAAGGAGAGCCAAATCAAGATCTGTGTGCATGTATTAGCAAGTACTCTTCAGATCGACACGGGAGGAAACATACCCTAAACCAGTTCTGGTAGAGAGGAACTGTCAACCTGGATGGATTAAGATGATCCAAGAAACCACGATGTCTCCTATGTTTGTGCTCGACATAATCAATGTCATAATTGTCATTGTTTTTCTGAACCCATTCGCCTCTCCAAAGGGCGATCACAACTACAACATCCTTTAGCCAATCCAATTTCATGTGCAGAAGTAATGAGCACTTACTTGACTGTGCTTCATTTGAGGATAGGAAGATTGTGCTGCTTAGAGAGTAAGTTTGTCTATTCTCTACTGGCCCATAAAAACACACACCAATGTTGATCAATTGCCGTTTCAAGAGCTGAGCTGATTGAACTGGTATCTCCATCCCACTCCTTGAAGCGGAACCTCGCTGATAAGACAGCGTTTATTCTTTCAGGGGGGAGGTTATGAACAATGCGGCGAGCCAATACCTCGCAGGCGATTGCTAGATGTAGGCACAAGGTTGTTAGCCTCTACACCTGTCTCATGCATTTAACTTACCTCTACCAAAGTTCTCATCGTAATCGGCGGGATTAGAGTTCGCATCAAACATAAAACCCTGTCTTGTTCTTAACAAGCAGTAGGGGAGCTGTATGTGCGAAATAGCAGTCAGAGTGGTTCCTTGTTCGGAACATGTTGGCCAAGCCACCAAACTCACGCATTCTGCATAATCCCCTGCAGCTTTAGAATAGGCTGATATAACACTTGGTGTGATAATACGTGATGTTGGGTTGACCAACTCCTCCGTGTCTACTTGAAGAGGGAGTAGCTTCAAGGTCAACGCCCGAAGACGCTTGATGATTTCTGGAAATCAAAGCTAAATAAACGACAAGCGTGTGGGGTAGAGGGTGCTTACTGGTTACTACATCTGGATTAGGTCTCACAGAAACTCTGGAGATAAGCGAGGCTTCGTCATCTTGCATCTCTCTGTTCGACATCGCTGGTGACGTTGAACAATGCTAAAGGACGTCATATGCCTGGTTTGCATCACAATCACGGACTACTCGGCAAACTATCTCCGAATTAGTCATCTTTTACACGCCTTTACTCTGTGTGTCGAAGGGCTCCAAGCGACGTTGTTATTTGTACTGACTGTGTGGATAAGGCTTACCACTTTGCATTCACGTAGATGGGCATCGGGACAACCCAAGGGCACCCAGTTGAGCCGGTGCTTGGCGTGTCTTGATTATAGTAGGATCTACCACTACCGCAAATGTCAGCGAAGGATGATGAGCAATTACTGCGAGAAATAGAATCATCATATTGAGAAGTTGCGCTGACCATTGTCTTCTGTTGTCAACGCCAACATGTAATTAAAGAGCTGGATTACATAATATGACGCAATTGCGGACAGGATAATTTTATGGGTAAAACGACTTGTGTTCATCATCTTGGATATTATACATGTTCGTAGCAAATCCTCTGTCGCAGATATATACGTGTTTGTAGTAAGCCATTCTGTCTCGTAGCTAGGTAATGTTGATCCTTTAAGGAATTGATCATGATATACATCACTTTCTCGCCTTCATCTCTTCCAGCATTCTCGTCAGCGCCTCAACCTTCGCGGAGAGCGACTGGATTTCTGCCAGAATGGTTGCCTCGGCCGACTTATTCAGATACCAACAGTCAGATTTAGTCTTTCATTATAGCACAAATGCTCACCTGAGCAGTATTTGGGAGGGTCTGGACCAGGTCTTCGAAGGAGACCCTGCTGATCTCAAGCCCTTGTTCTTCGTCCTCCGCTTTGGGATTTTGAACAGTAGGATCATCCTCCTCTCCTTCGTCGATGCGATCATACAGGTTCATATACCAGCCCTTAGAGGTGTCGATGAAGGCTTCGAAAAGCCCAATGATCATGAAAGGGACAAAGAAAACACATGACATCACGACTCTGTTAATCTGCAACCACAAGCCAACATGAGTGCAACGAAGGACTAGATAATGAAAGCGTACGAACCTTTCCGTATGTCTCGTTTGAGATGAATGGCCTATAAGTCATGGGTATTTAGTGAGTTCACGGTTACGGAAATCATGAACAACCGCATACTCGAATGGAGCCACTAAAATTATCTCGACAAGATTAAATGGTGCTCTGTGGATAAGATAGTTAGGGGGTAGAATCCAATATCGAATCATGGCTACTAACGGGTATACGAAGGAATCAGGTGTACGAATCATCGAAACAGTTTTGCCTGCATAAAACTATGTTTAGTGCTCATTGCATCGCATCAGGGTATCAACAATACTTACCAGCAAAGAATGTGAGGAAGTGAGCTTCAGCATCGTTGGTCACATCATCATATGCAGAGGAGAAGAGAGAGATGAGAACATTAAGCAAAAGGATAGTGGTAAACACGTTCCATCTGAAAATAAGGTATCCGGGGTTTACATCCATTTATATCATGCATTTATCTCACTTACAGGTAGAATATTGCGAGATTGATGGCGCTATGATTGCATTTCAGTAAAACCTAGAATACACTTTCAGTTGAAACCCACTTACTTTCCAGCATTCCCAAAATCTGGACTACCGAGGAGACCTTGGATCATATTATTGACCACCTGATGTGAACTGTTAGTTAAGCTCAGCTGCAATCACCTTATTCTCACCAAAGATCCATTCTCAGTGTAACCATCACTTGCATCCAGAGCGTACATCGCCTGGGCGAAGCCTATGCCAATTAACGCCAACAGCTGAGAAGGAGTAAAGTTGATTATCTTCCATCATGCTATTCCAGCGAAGGTTGCAACGTACCACAAAGAAGATACCTGACTCTTTAATCATTCTCCCGACACAAATTTGCATGGTTCCAATATATTTGAATCCATCCATGACGGTGATTAGTCCTAAAATCATTGCTTAGATCTTGCGACAGAAAGCATGGGCTTGCTATACATACTTAACCTGGTCCTCTCGATTAGTTGACTGATCAATGGGGATTGTGAAACCAACTTACCAGAGTAACGGTGATGCACAGCTGAGAGTCTAGAAAGATGATCAGCTTATAGAATTATGTCATGATCCGGGAGCATCGAACCTGAAAGCTTCTCAGCTTTAGCAGCGCAGCTTTATCAGCATCAGCTGCCCCTAGACCGCTGACCCTAAGGATAAATGCAGCAATCATGATAGAGTATGTCATTACCGATACCGCATTCCAAAAAGTCAGGGCTCTCCAGTCGAAGTGTCGCAGTGTCGCATAGATCTAGTGGAATGATAAGTAACATATCGTAAACATATACGAAGACGAACCCTATGTAGCTCTGCGAGAAGGATTAGGCAGGGAATGAACACTCAAGAGCGAAATTGCGGGACATACCTTCGAGGGAAAAAGCAAGTACAAAGATGTAAAGAACATATTCCCAAGCATCGAAAGGGTGTCTTGGGTCTAGCGTCATTTCGAGAGGCTGCTGAACTGTCATAGAGTAGGCGAACAAGAAGAAAAGCCAGATGAGAATCTTTGTGCATATATTCAGCAATTGTTCTTTAGATCCATGTCAGAGAAATTATTGGCAACATACCCTAAACCAATTCTGGTAGAAGGGAACCGAGAGTCTGGATGGGTCAAGATGATCCCAGAAACCACGATTCCTCTTGCGTTTGTGCTCTACATAGTCAATGTCATAATTGTCATTGTTTTTCTGAACCCATTCTCCTCTCCAAAGGGCGTTTACAACTGTATAATTCATCAGCTAATTCGAATTTACGTTTGGAAGGACTGAGCACTCACTTGACTGTGCTTCGTTGGAAGATAGAAAGATTGTGCTGTTCACAGAGTGAGCTTTACTGCACATTTCAGACCATGAAAATCATGCGCACCAGTTTTGATCAATAGCCGTTTCAAGGGCTGAGCTGATTGAACTAGTGTCTCCATCCCATTCCTTGAAGCGGAATCTCGCAGACAAGACCGCATTTACTCTCTCAGCTGGAATAGAATGAACAATCCGGCGAGCCAACATCTCACAAGCAATTGCTAGGGATAGACACGAGGTTGTTTACCGCCATCCCCCATACTGCTCTAAAGGTTAGAACATACCTCTTCCGAAATTCTCGTCATAGTCGGCAGGGTTAGCTTTTGCTTCAAGCATAAACCCTTGTCTTGCCCTTAACAGGCAGTATGGAAGCTGTATGTTCACGATAGCAGTCAGCCCCCCTCTTCGGAGAATGTTGTGGCTAAGCCACCAAACTCACGCATTCTGCATAATCTCCTGCAGCTTTAGAGTAAGCCGAAACAACCTTTTGCGTAATTATACGTGACGCTGGATTGACTATCTCATCGGGGTCCACTTGAAGCGGGAGTAGCTTCAAGGTCAACGCCCGAATACGCTTGATGATTTCTGCAAAATAGAGCTAAATAAAGAACCAAGAGTATAGGCAGAAGGATCTTACTCGTTACAGTATCTGGATTAGGTTTTCTGGACGCTGTAGAAATCAGCGAGGCTTCATCATCTTGAATCTCTCTGTTCGACATCGTTGGGGATGTTGGATGATGTTACGGCGCGTCATTGGAAAGCGCGTCATTGGAGTCCCTGCAATATCCCGGACTACTCGGCAAGTTATCTCCGGATTAGTCATCTTTTTACTCACCTTACTGTGCGCGGCCTCGAACGGTGTCAAACGACTCAAACACAAGATGCCGGTGAGCAAAAAGACTCTAAGCGACGTTGCGAATTTTACTGACGGAATTGACAGGCTTACCACTCTGCATTCAATGACGAACCTGATGTGCGACAAGTGGGGAACTTAGCTATCCTCCCAATCAGGACCAGGATCAGAGGTCCTTCACCCCTAGCCAGTAAGTAGCTGTGCACTTTTGTGAATCAATCCACTTATGTCAAACTACTCGTGGATTTTTAAAGCGGATCCATCTGCTCCGGATATCCTGGACGAGACACTTGACCTGTTTCGCGCCAATTCTTTCTTCAGAAACTTTGAGATCAAGGGACCCGCAGATCGCACGTTGATTATCCTCATACTCTTCATCTCGGACTGTCTTGCAAAGATAGCGGCAACTAGAACACCCCCTTCTCAGATCGAAGCCGGAAAATCTCTCAATACTCTTGCAGTTGATAACTTCCCTTTACCCGGAGATGTCACTTTCCCGTTGAATTCACACTATGCTCCCGCAGGCTCTCGGGCAGACGCGGGTAAGAAAGATAGCACCTCGCTCGTAGTGCAAAGAAGAGAAACACTAATACTTTTATGCATAGATTACTTGCGGGGTTACTTGACTCAGGCCCGCCAAGAACTGGCAGCCCGTCTTATCGAGCGCCTCTATGCAGACGGTACTGGAAAGCCAAGCAAGTGGTGGATGTGCTTTACCAAGAGACGGTTCATGAATCGTAGCTTGAACTAGTTTAATAATGATAATACGACTGGGATAGCGAGTGACAGCGATAATGAACATACTTTCTACAGTCCGATGTTACTACAAGTACAAAGATGGTAATATCCACTAGAATGTCAAACATAAGCTAGCGTCATGCGATCATGGATGACTCAATCATTGGTCGTGCGGGACTAATGCTCATACCACCGAATGATCGACCAAGCTCATCATCAGTACTCCCAACCACCATCATGGAGGGATCATCATTGCCTCCATCCTCGTCCTCTTCTGGCTCATCCTCGTCATCCTCTTCCTCTTCTAATGCTACTGAGCTCCACTCTCTATACACTCCTTCTATGTAAGACATAGATGACGGTAGTCGATAGGGATCAAAGGGGAAGAATGTATTGAGATCCGCATCGACACCGCTGCTGAGTGAAATCGTAATCGTTGGTTTCGGGTTCTGCAACCGCATCGGACTAGAATTGAATTTGGATTGTCCAGCGGTTGTTGGAGTACCGGGTGACGCTCCAATTGAGAGATCTGTACGTCGATTGCTTTCAAGAATACTGTAGCAGTAAACGAAGCCGGTGGCTTGGGAGATCTTTGCAAACTGTCGGACGACGTTCTGTGAGCAGATCTAAGGGTAACATTATAGTTCAGTATGTCTTTGTATGATGAAGCAGGTGGAAAGGCTCACCTTCAATGGATTTAAAGGCGACGTTATGACGCGTTGTATCACATCTAATTGAGGCATCCACTTTTTATTGCTATTATTACTAAATCCTTCCATATCGTCTGCTCCACCATAATGTTCGTCTTCTTGCAGAAAGTCTCTCCATCTAAAACAGAATATCAAGAACACCGCCTGAGCGACTGCATAGAAAACGCTAAACGTCCGGGCATCTATCACGTCAATGCCGCTTTCAGACAATGCCGCTAGACCCTCAAGCTCCCTCTCGAGAAAATCGCATAACAGACCGGCTACTCGCCGTGCACTTTCGCGATCTACGAATTGAGCACGGCTGACATAGCTCGCAATATAACTTGCTGCTGCCGCTCTCATTACTGCAGGTTGATCAGCCTCGAACAGGGCCTTTGATACCAATAATCCCTGGAACAGATCACTGAACTCCATGTCCAATGATGAGTACCAGAATACGAGGAACTGGGTATATCGAGACTTGAAAGTTTTGAGGATCGTGCGATCAAAGATGGTTAGGAGAGTAAGAAATTGATTTCGACGTAATCCGCTGAACGCGGGATGAGAGGGATGGCTGTAATTGAGTGGAGTGGAAGGTGGTCGGTCGGCTTCGAACGTGCCGAGTGACTGGAAATGGTCGAACACCAGCTTGAGTATGGCATCAAGTTTAGACACCATGTCTATTACGTACGCCAACTCGTTCTTCCGGTCGCTTGGCTCTTCACTCGAAATAGATTCGGCTTCGGATGACAGATCGCTGATCCCATCCCCTTCTTCATCTTCATCTTCATCACCTCCACTATCTGACACATCACCCTCGTCTTTGAGCTCGGCATCGAATGGATCAAACGATAAGATATCTGCAGTTTCTGCCAAGCCTTCATCTTCAAGATCTTCCAGCTCCACTTGGACCTCAACCTACATTGGGCTATTAGCTCTAAGAAAACCAGTTGATCAAACAATTAGCGCTCACATCGATCTGAATTGCACGATCGATCACTGTTGCTAATATTTTATCAGATAAACCTCTACAATATTCCGAGACGCGTAAGAGGTTCTTGATGTAGGTCACCTGCGCAACCTTTTCTTGACGCTTGTGAGGAAAATTCTGGATCAAGAGGGGTTGGAGGATAGATGATAATGTAGGGATGATGGAGAGCAAATGTTCTAACAGAGTGTGAAGTCGATCGTAAACTATTCGCCTTGTCATGGGTTCGGTAGAGCTTTCGGCTTGATTCATATTCAGGGCCCTTAAGCCGGATTCTGGGAAGTACGAGTGTCTGAATAATTACCGAACTTAAGTAAATGAAAATAGCTCACGGTGGGTAAACCCTTGGACAGTCCTGGATAGGACGCCTTTCAAGTACTCGGGTTTGGCACTAACCAGAGTACCAATGAACCCAATATAGCATTTTACAAAAGCAGCATCCATTGTGGTCCAAGGCAAAGCGACCAGTGCATCCACCAATGGGGCATGAACTCGTTCAAGGCTTGTGACTATGTGACTCAAGCCGTTCACCCAGGATCTCAGCTCAACCGGTGACTCAGTCGCGCTGCTATGTATTGAAGACGGACTGAATTTGCTGAGAAGTTTATCAAAACCTTCGCTGTTCCCCTGGTATGAGCGGTTAGATTGGTGACTGCCAGACTGAAGTTGCCATGTACTGACCTTTGTCTTTTCTTGCAGCGCATTACGAACAAAGACCAGGTATATATCCTTTTTGTATGTCTCTTCACGACCAGAGGAAGATTCGCCTCTTCTGGAACCTGGTCGGGGCGTACTGGTCCTGGAGCGTTTATTCTGTTGTGGACTGGGGTACCCCACTGCTAGAGGTGAATGCCTCCCAGACTTCACTGCTGCCGCATAGTTCAAAGGTGTCGCTGGTGGCATATCACAGTGCCTATAGGTGGATGTGGAACAAGTCCAAGGGGCAGAGGAAGGTAAGGGCGCGAAATGAAAAATCTGATGAGGATCACATGACCCAGATGAGACGCGACCCTGAGGCCCAAATCAAATTCGATTGTGGTAAACAACGTCGGACATATAATTCATTCATTACTCAAGGAATAACTAATACCTGCATAACTACGACGAACAAAGAAAATAAATATGGCTCCAAGACAGCAGTGAAACGAGTCATGCGAGCAATAACGATCGATTACTGTAATTGTATGGAGGAGACGTATCGTCAAGCTTATTCCAGGCAGCAAGAGAACTGGTGGTAATTGAGTCGCTGTGCCTGGGGCGAGGCATGTAAACCTCTGC
>WSUA01000040.1:0-60343 GCA_019633455.1 Tulasnella sp. 419 | reverse complement strand
GTTTTGGGTGAAGATGAGCCAGAAGATGGAATGGCGTTGTCAACGACTCGGAAAATGTTGACAGCGTTTGTAGGACCGGTGTTGGTTAAGGTGACGTCCAATGAATACAACACTATCAGCGTATCCGTCATAGCCTGACCCTTGCTACCAGCAGCTCTGAAGCGCTGTAGAATTCCAAAATCCGTAACAGCGACGGGTGTTTGCCCGCCATCCACCTGGGAGCCTGACAGCACGTCGTATGCGACAGAAGCGCAAAATTCATGGTTTATCAGAGGTGCGGCCTGGATTGTATGCAATGGAGATCTTCCCGATGGTAGAGCTGCCTCTGTCAACACCTCGACTTCTGTAGCGCCTGGTATTGATACGGCAGTTGAGAAGCAGACGCGAGGGTCCTTCGCCGTACATTGAACTGTACCATGAACCAACAACATGGGAATGCCGGAGCGACCACTTTTGCTTAGCAAGGTGTAAGACGAGTATGCTTGCACGTTTTCGGAGAGTAGCTGGGGAAGAATTGAAGGGTTGACACCAAGTGAGCACATGCTTTCGGCCCATTTGGATGTCAGGGTGAAGGATGATGGATAGAAGGGAGTATTGCACTTGAGAGAGCGGAACTTTCGAACGCGGGGCGTGGACGTGTATGGCGTGCCAGGCAAGGAATTGAAGCGTTTTGAAGGAGATGCCTTTTTTGGGAGGATGTGTTGCTCAAGAACTGGTGTCAATTCTTCAAGAGCACGCTGTCGATCAGGCTCGGAAACTCCCTTGCACTGCAAGGCCAGGACTGTATGATAAATTAAAACATTAGCTGGAGAAATATTGCAAGATGAAAAAGGAAGTTACATACGTTTGTCTCGATGCAACGCAACTTGTTGAGTTTTGGAGCCGCACTGTTTCGGGGTACGATATATACCGGTCTGGCTGTACACGTAAGCTGATAAGATTTCATTACGACCATATCTGGATTTTCCGATGGTCATAAAGCATCTTGCGGGAATGTGGAACAAGAAGAGACCTGGGAAACATGTGGTATGAGAGATTGCACCGCGGCCAGTTAGAAAGTCTTCACCTCGAACAATAGCGTCCGTAGCAGCATCGTTCCAGATATCTGAACCGTCGATATCGGTCTTGCGCCGTTTCGGCTGAACCCGAGCAAAAGTGAAATCCAAAGCGGCATCTATGTCCGAAGATGTGACAAGTTCCAACTGGGGACTGCACCCTCTAATTTCACTGCTCTGAGGACTTGACATTGGAAAGAAAAGAGAGGTTCGGTGAGTTTGAAGTTACGACGCTGTTCGCGAGGTCTCACAGTGAGTTTATATAGTGGACACTGCCAGTACCTCTCCAGACTGCACCAGAGCCCAAGTTGCACGTCGATGGGCATTCTCAAAGGATATCTAGGGTTCTAAACACTTCAGCGAAGATTTACATTACTTTTTCGTTTATAGAAAATAGCCGGAGGACTTGAGCCTTGGAATCTCAGAGTTGGTGTCATGGCCGAAGTGGTAACTGCCGAAGGGTTCAGCACTTGTAAGGCACCAGCGCAGAACTTCAACGGAGCACAATACCACCCTTATGAAACCTTCCGAGAAACGTCTTCTATCCTTTCAGGTACACTTATCCCATAGCAACAACACGTCCAAGTCCTTGATGTCTGCAAACTGCCCTTGCACGAACTCAAGTTGCTGGCTGGTAAAGATCCTGCTCAAATAGGCTGGGGTACCTGGGGGTACCTGAACTACGTCATGCGATCTCAACCTTGTGGCTTGAGGTTCAAGATCTAACTTCGCAGATCTAGACAAGTCCCAGCAATAGTTCCAGTTCAAGTCACGATTGCTGCTACACATTGGATCAAAGAAGCCCGATCTCTAATCGCAGGTTCATCGCACATCAAAAAACTCTGAAAATCAGGTACACACTCTGTTAGACACCGATGTGAAAAGAAGGCCTGCCAACGACACCGATCGTAAGCGACCGCACTCCCGTGTCGGCGGCGGTGGCAAATGCGTTCAAGTTAACTTGTTTTGGCATTAATGAGGAAAGGCTAGTATAGTCCGTAACAGCGTGATATCCCAGGTTCAAATCAACCCTACTTGAGCCCTTTCCCGATACCGAATGTCCTTCTCTGTTGCGAGGTTTTATTTCCTCCAAGCGTCGGACTCATAGCCCGAGCAGCGTTTGTAGCGGCAACTCCCGTCCCACTTGACCCTCCAGTTGAACTAGCCGCTGAGCTGGTCAATGCGGTGGCAAGTAATCCACCAGACGCCCGCTTAGGATTCAACGGTGATAAAGCAGAAACTCCAGCACCACTTCCTTTCCGTCTCATCGCAGGCCGATTGGAGCCACTAGCACCACCGCCACCACCCCCTGTTGATGATGTAGTACCACCAGGTCCTCCACTCTTTTCAACCCCAACACTTTTACTCGAGCTCTCGGTACCAATGGTAATCCCGGATACTGATCCACTATCTCCAGCCTGACCCGATCTTCTGGACTTTTCGTGTTTCAACTGTACAGCCCTGAAGTGCGAAAGAAGCTCAAGCCACTTGATTTCATCGCGGACTATTTTGGACCGAGAAGCAAAAGCTCCAGATGCTACCGTGCTATCAGGATGATGTTAGGGTCCTTAGGGTCAGAAATGGGTTCCAAAATAGACGAACTTGACAACAGCAGATCGAGAAGCTTACCTTCGAGGCGCAATATGGAGGAAACCAAGGGAGCTGACCGCATTCAACCGGTTCCGTAGTGAGATGAAGGCACTACTTTGGGGTAGCAGCATCAAAAGTCCATACAAACACTTGAATAAATATGGGTATTTTTCGGGTTCGAGGAGTTGTAATCGTAAGTCTGCGAATGTGTACCATCACGTGCAGAATCAAGGGGTGCTGATGTATCAATGCCACGATTTCGCAAAGACGGACACCGCTACTTACATGTAAAGACGGGAGACTCTATCAATTGAACTAACTTGTCCGTTTGGACGAGGAGTTGCACGGTTATTTCCAAGTCGGCACTAAGCCACGGTGGAACCATATGTTATTATAATCAAGGCGTATGCAAAGCCACAGAACTCACAATATCTGGAGTAGATTTGATGCATGTTCATAAGCTTGGGCGAGCAGACATAGCGAGAGAACCGCCACTGCATTATGGCACCAAGACCGATATAGAATAGAGAATATGGCTTGTCCGTCCTTGGGAAATGGTTTCATTAATCTTCAAACTGCATGGTCGAGAAATAAGCGTACTCTGGACTCGAGGTTTTTTAATCGCTTCCTGAATTCCGAGAGTTCGGGAGATGTTATCAGAATTATATTCAGTTTCTGAACCATTATACTGGCGAACTCCAGATCCTGCATACTCGACAATGTTAGTGTAAATTAATGGATCCGATTACCAATCTAATTAACTTCACCTCTTCCTTCTCCAAAATCTCGGCGAACGTGCGATAGATCCGATCTGTGCTCAAACTGATACACAGCTGTCGTATAATTAAGCTTCCTCTAGCTTCCAGTAATCTCCTATCTGTGCTAAAAAGCTCTAAGAGATTGTGCATGAATACTCGGAAATAGCCTTCCTCGGACGTGGAGGAGATCTGTGCAAGAAGTTGCAAGTCGTGTTTTATCACCTGGAATAGTTTAGGCGCGGTGATCAGAGCTCTCGGTTTTGGATATTCAAAACAGATTTAATGGATTAATACGTACCTCCTCCGATGAGTCCGAGAGAGTTTTGAGCAACGCAGGGAAAGTTCCATCATCCATGGCTAAGATCTGATTGAAGTGTTTCATGAGTGCTAATTTGACAAGATTAGGTAGGATATCTATCACCTTCTTGGGCGCCTTCTGATGAAGCATAATCAGCCACTTCAATGCAGTGACCCTCGTCTCCTCATGTTCGCTCATGAACTGTATCGTCAATTGGTCCACGGTAGTTTGGTAGTCAAAGGGATCCAACTCTTCCGCAGGGACAATTGATACAGGGGATTGTTGCAACACGACCCCGTCTTGAGCTGTATTCGCAGGTAAGTTCACGGAAATCGTAGGAGATTGCGGTCGACTTGGTGAGTGTTCATTGGACGAAGCATACTGGTTTTGCTGAGATGAAGATGCTCCGTTGGGTACAACGGTCCCGCTTACAGATGATCCGCCGTCGGAGGGGGTTGTCAATGAGCGTGATTTGATGGTTGGAGTTGGGGCTGTCTTCTCCAAAATTGGTAGCCCTTCTGCGAGCGGAGGGAAATCCTCTTTAGAAGCCTCTTTACCCTGTCGAGAGATTTGCGGTTGAGGAGATGATGAAGTTGGGGGAGAGGCTGGCAGGGCACGTTGAGAAGATGCCGCAGAAACGGATGGTGCGGTAGATGAGGCAGGTAAGTTAGTCGTTAATGGTGCTGTGGAAGGTGAGGGGAGGTTCTGTATAAGGGTGAATAAGGACTGATTAGTCTCAACAGCTGCAGACTGCATGGAGGGTATATGATGGGCGAGGTTCGGTAGGATAGCAGGTATCAGTCGTGGCGTAAAGGGTACCATGACGGTCGGGGCAAAGTCGAGAAACTCTGCTATCCAGCGGAGAGCCGTTGACTGTTGTATGTCCTCGTCTAAGGCAAGATATTAAAATTCAACCTAATAAGAGTGCTATTGAAACAACTCACGCATCGGATCGAGTTGCCGTATGAGAATCTCGACGATGGCGGCATGATCAACTGAAACACCTTGACCAGGCATCCATGCTGCAACAACATTGAGCAACTCAAACGTAAAATAGTCGGATATCATTGGACTAACTAACCTCCTGTATCCCGGTCTGGCATCTCGTCACCACCCTCACTGTCGGAGTCATGGACACTGACGGCATCTTCATCTGCTGCGATGAAGCTAGCTTTTCCTGACATCACCACTGTGATATCAGGTAAATTATCTTGGTCAACATCTTTGCCGGACTTCTCGAGTGCAGCTTCTTTCTCTTTTTGCTGCCGTAGCTTTTCTTCCCGTCGTTTCTGTGCGATTGCAATGTCGCGGACCTCTTGTAGAAATTCAGCTAGGAGATTTTCGGTTGCAACCCGAACATCAGCTGTTGGATCCGAAAGATATTGCCTATGCAGCGGAACAGAAGTCAGATAAAGCCCGTAAAAAGCAATGCGCTTCGACATACAAAAGACCTTCAAGGAATTCTGGAAGAAATGTCACTAGTTCGAGATCAGGTACCGAGTCTAAAACCTGGATCCATGAGACAAGATAGCTCCTAGTGAAAGGACTGACGACCTGTATTCGTTCAGCAAGCAAAGGGATGAACGCGGCTAACGAGAAAGCGCGTTTATGAGGTTGATATTCATCATTAGAGGCTGATTTTTCATGTATCAACACGCCGCCAGCAGCGCCGTACTTTTCTTCGATTCGCTGACGAACTTTCTCGGTTTCCGGATACAAAGGAAAGTGAATGGGCGCGGATTCCGCCACGATATCCTTCAAGAGACGATCCAATAATTCTGCGCCGTTCTTGACCGATATTTCGGAGTCAGCCGCTAGCTATATTGCGGAGAATTACGGTGGTTAGAATGGATGATACATGACGTAGAGAGTCCATACCTTGCTCAGTGAGTCAAAAATGGGATTAAAATAGACCAAAATTTCTCCTTTCGACACCTTTGCAATGTTGTACATGCTCTCACAAGCAAAGTAGCGGATCCTGCTTTCCAGATCCGAAAAGCACCTCAAGAGAGGATCGATGAATTTGTCCATATATGGAGATATCTCCACTCCCAGAGCAATAGCGGTCGCAGCCAAACCGATGAGACCACCATTTCTGCAGTGAAGTGGTTGGGCCGTGTTTGCGAACAACTCTACCAGCTGATCGATGATTTGAATTATCCTCAGAATGTCACCCTGAGCATTGCACTCGCGAACAAGCCTTTCGACTGGATGATAAGATTGCGCCACTGACTTATGACTGCACAACTCACTTCTCCAAGTCCAATGCCGCGGCTTTCCTCTTCTCGTAAAGCTTGTCATTCAAACCGCGAGCGATTGTAGCGTCTGGATGACGTGAACACCGGTGAATAGAGTCCCGATGTTACCCGAACCACAGCGTGCATGTGATACTACTTACCCATCTCTCTACAAGGACAGAAGAAAGCAGAAACACGAGTGGTGGCTTTTCAAGTTGCTGTGCTGGGTGAAGTGAGATCGTTGGAATTCGGACCGAGAGACAAGTGTGTCACGCAGTTGAGCCTCTTTTACTCCTGAACTAGCCTTTTTCACTGACCATAACGTTGCATATACCCACCTGACAATTCTTTCCCTCCTTAGCGCGTCATGTCCTTCATTGGAGTTACTTGCCGCGTCTGGAGGGTCTCACACACAACGACTCTCATTTTACAGCGGTCATTTGCGTGTTCGGCGCTGCGTCCGGCGTCATCAGCCAAAGGTAAGCCTCCTCTCTCACCATCACACCACTCACTCAATAATGGCCATCTGTCTCAAGCACCTACACCTACCTCTAGATATAACGATCTTGCAACTAAAGGAATAATCAGGACCGATGACCATCAACGCACAATCGTAGCGAAATTGCAAAATCTTCATGAACAAGTTGCAACTTATTCACCTCCGCCGGTACCTCCCAAGACACCCCCAGCTAAGAATTCTTTTGTAAGTGCATCTTGGTCCAATATAGAGCTGCGATGCTCACGAATTGCCTATAGTTCTCTCGAATGTTTGGTGCTTCATCCGGGTCGGAAGTTGTGGAGGACATAGATGGACCGAAAGGATTGTATTTGTATGGAGACGTTGGAACAGGGAAAACCATGCTTATGGACCTCTTCTATGATACCCTTCCCCCGAATGCGGACAAACTAGGCAAACGTCGCGTCCATTTTCACGCATTTATGATTGATGTCCATAAGCGAATCCATGTTGTCAAGAATAGCCGTGGTTTCGAAGGATTAGAGGACCCAATTGCCCCCGTTGCTCGCGATCTAGCTGAACAAGCTCGGATACTATGTTTCGACGAATTTCAGGTGTGCAAACCCCGCCAAAGGCCTTAGGGAAACCTTGTGTGACTAATCCATCCGTCCCTAGGTCACAGACATTGTAGACGCCATGATCCTTCGGAGACTCCTAGAGTGTCTTCTCAAACATGGAGTGGTAGCCGTCATGACCTCAAAGTGAGATACGTCTGTATTGATCGCGCTCAGCTTTTGGTTGATTTAGTTTGAAAATTTCCTTTATAGTCGACATCCAGACGATCTCTATAGAAATGGGATACAGCGTGCGAGCTTCATGCCCACAATAGACCTATTGAAGGAACACTTCGATGTTACAGATTTAGATTCCGGGACTGGTAAGATGGCAATTTTTCAGGTTTTTCGGGCTTTGCATATACTGAGCTTAACTCCATTCAGATTACCGCAAAATTCCAAGAGCCCTATCAAAGGTCTACTTTGACCCAATCAATCCCGAGCACCGCACGGAACTCGATAAGATATTCAACTCCTTAACGTCCGATACAACTGTCATGTACGACAGAAAGCTACAGGTCTGGGGTAGAGATATTCGTATACCCGAGTCCACTAAGACAGGAATCGCCCGGTTCACCTTTGATGACCTTTGTGGACACCCTCTCAGTGCAGCAGATTACCTGGAAATCACTCAATACTTCCACACCGTTTTTGTTACAGATGTTCCGAAGATGGGTTTAGACGCAAAAGACAAGGTATGATTTACTTGGTCAGATATAGGAACGTTGATCATGAACCAGATTCATATACCAGGCTAGAAGGTTTATCACATGGATAGATGGTAGGTCTTCCGGCTCCTTTATTGGTCCGAGTTGCTGACATCGCTCTGTCTGATCTCAGCATGCTATGAGAGCAGGGTACGCTTGAGATATCCGCGTTGTGTAGTTCCTGACTTACAATTCTTGGAACCCTAGACCAAGCTTTTTGTACTATCTGAGGTGCCGATTCACCTGATATTCTCTGACGATCCAGATGCCAAGAACAAGGATCACAATATGTCTGATCACATGCGAAGTGTCATGGATGATCTGGTGTGTCAGTCACTACTTAGATTGCACTTACACTAAACCATTTTTTTCAGGGGTTAAATGCCGCCAACGTTGGAACAAGCTCGCTGTTCAGCGGAGAGGAGGAGGTCTTTGCATTTGCAAGAGCTTGTTCAAGATTAGTTCAGATGGGAACAAGAGAATGGGCGGAGAGCACACTGTCGTAGGAGCCCGACTTGACTGTTATTCGACGAAGACTATTGCATCGTAACCCCTAATTACATCATCTAATTAATTTACGCAGGTCACATCGCATCACGCTGTATCTTCTAAATCAACTACAATAGGTTGAAAACCTGGCCCGCCGACAGTGGTGTTGATACCGCGAGCTCTCAGCTCTCGTGCTTTGGCCCCCATAGGCATGTTAGCTGCATTAACGAACAAAGTTGCACTTCTTTTTGGCGTGTGTGAATCTTCGTCGGATTTCCATTGACGTAGTTCGACTCCCCGACTTTCGTGGATATGTCCGAATACTGATAAAGCTGGTCGAATATGCGAAAGTCGATCACGGAGCACTTGGCATCCAGCCAAAACACCCGAAATGGTCAGATCAAGAATACCACACGGGGGTCCATGTGTTACTCTGCGGAAAAGAGAGTTATTGGTTTGGTCGCTGGTCGCATTAGAAGGAAAGAAACGAACACAATGTCGCAATCATCCGGCATTCCTGAGAGCACTTCAGCATCTTCCCCGCCTCTCCCATAGTTGAACGCCCAGCCTATGAGCAAATGCTTAATAGTGAAGGTGATGGGATGCTTGAAGATTTGAGCACTTACCTCCGAACCATGGTGTGCCTGGACTTCCATAGATTTTCCAAACTCTACCTCCTTCTTTAGGCTGTATAGTTATACTATCGTATTCGAGATAATGCAAGTTACTTGCTACCGCCTCTTCGCCAGTGAATAATCTTCGGCAAGCTTCAGTATCCTAAGGTGGCAAAATCAGCGATTCGATAATCATGCATTGTTGATCGCACCTCTGGAATACCCCTATGAAAGTAAAGGCCATTATTATCATACCACTTGCCTGGCTCACAATTGTCCAGAGTAAGGTCATGATTTCCTGCAATAACAATTTTGTGATTATGTGGTAAAGACCGCAACCACTCGGCAGTTGGGATTAGATGAGACTGCCTGCCCATCTTGGACAGATCTCCTGAATGAATCAGGACATCTCCATTCGGCACATTGAAAGTATGGCTGTGAGTATCGCTTATGCAGACGAATCGGGTGTGGCTTGGACTAGTAGGAGGCAAGTCTTCGATGGTGTCGTAGGATGTATAGACTATTCCTCCAGTGAATGTTTGGCATTCAAACTTTTGCCCAGGCCTAGATGTATTGCTTTTGACCGTTTGTCTAGCTTCCATTGGGGGAGTCTCGTGGTAGGACCGAGAGTGGAGACGTTTGCTAATGTAACGCGAAAGAGCTGCGAAATAGCGCATTTGAGCGGAGGTGATGTCCCGGGAAACGCCGTTCGTGTTGACAACATTAATTTAAAGTCCGATAATGTTTTCATTCCTCATCACCACTACGATCCACCTACCTTATCTGGTACTTCAATGTCTTACCCAGCATCTACTCCCCGAAAGGCTTCAATGGAGGACGGACCGTCTAGCGACTTGAAACGTAAAAGGGAAGCATCTGATGAAGAATACGAATCTGACGGTGGCGAAGTCCCAGATTTCATTGGTGGTGTTGTTAGGCATGATGATCCCGACTCGGAGGTAGAACTTGAATATGGGGATGAACCATCCAGGTTTGGCGCACAAGTTCTTCCAGTCGCCGATCTTCCGAATGATTTTTCGGGAGAACCAATGGACGGAATGCAGTATTTGTTCACTGTAAGGTATGCATTTCAGATTTGCAGATTCCGGACGTAAATTTATCCTGGATGGATTTTAGACGAGATGCTATGAGCCTCCCTCTGGTTACCCGGGCGGAAAATCCTTACGAAAACCCTGCTGCCGAGCCAGAACTTCGGAAAGATACCCAGCAGCTGACTCGCATGCCAATACCGTCGGACGAATGGAAGCACAAATTTGAGGAGCGCTTCATATCTTTGCGACAGGTATTTCATTCAATTTTCCGTATACATGAGAAACAAAGACTAACAGTGATTATCAGAATGTCAAAGCAGCGATTGAGACGGTTCCACGCTATCACGGAACCTATCCAAGTACAAAGGATCGGGAGGGTTGGTGGAAGTTTATCAACGGGCGCGCAAAACCTGGCGCCGTTACTCTGATGCCAAAACCGTCAGTACCTACCAAATGCCCTTCCGCATCATCCACCCCTTCATCTCCACTCTCCAAAGCAGATGTTGGCGCTCCGGAAGACGAGGAGTCCGACTCAGATGATGAATCGGTTGAGCTAGATGAAAACAGCGTCACGGTTCAGATGGCAGGTATAATTGAAAGGATGCCCGCCAAGTCCCTCGTCTCCAAAGGGGTACACACTCCTAAGATAACAATGACACCAGGGAAAGTATCAACGAATGTCGAGTCATCGCCATCGCCAAACGAAAGCAGACCGCCTCCGACATCTTTGATTGTTCATCTTGATAATGTATGTTTCAGATTTTTGTCCTCTCTGCGCACAGCTAATCATCAAACCTTGCAGCGAACTGCGCTTCACATCCTAATGTTCTTTGGTCACTGGATTCGACTACGTTTGGATGCCCTTGAGGCTTTTTCAGGAAGTCAAGATTCCCCAGTTGTCCTAGCACCACCCATCCTGAGCGAGAATGACTCTAGCTGGATATTAAGCCTTCTTGCTCGCCTGGACGATTCGCTGAGTAGCCAGCAGCTTAGTACATTAAGAACGATGACTCGCGAATGCATGTCACTCTTAAAGTGGTCGCTTGGCGCAAAAGGGGGAAGTGACTTGCCTGATATTCAGGACAGTGGAGAGATACGCTGTTGGATGGTAGTGGCTGCAGTTTCAAAGGGTTGGGGCCAGTTTGATCTTTGGGAAGACGCCGTCGAAATGTTTCGTAGAGTTTGATTACGTAGGCATCTTTGGATTTCAATAGAAACTGGTTTCACACACAACGTTCACCTATTCCTCCCAATGTCGACCTTTAACAACGGTAGTGTTGTTTTCAGCTGACTGTAGCTCTTCATTCGCTTATCTTTGACTTGTCCAGCTCACCGTCTTTATGTCAAATCTTTATACAAGCGCATGCTGAATGATTCTCTGAACTGGGCCGTTCGGAGGGACTTATGGAGACAGCGAGCCATAGAAATCCGAGCAGAATTTGAGAGGAATAGGCTAGTACAAAGGATGGATGTAGCGGTTGATTCGGCGGGCTGACTGGGCACAAATAGAGACATCAAAGACCCTCGCGCTGTTGCGGAAATTCTTGCGAAAGCAGAGGCAAGACTAGCAAAACAAGAACATCCCGACCCATATATTCGTATGTCCCCATCCTGCTCATCCGAGAAGAAGGTCCTGACTAGACTTTTGCTTTAGCTGCAATGTTCCCTAATGGTACCAAATGGTTCGTACTCTCGTCATAATTCAGCTTTTTCATATATTCACCCTCACAATTTTAACTAGGGAACGGAATCTACCGGTTCGTCTTTAATTGCACTCATGACTATCTGCAGCACGCTGACCTACTATAAATCTAGCCACCAGCTGGTCCTGCTTTTGACCATCTCGCCGAACATCATTAGTAACCCAAGTAGCGAGGCTGAACAATAGAGCTTTCATTCGAACTACCTGTCTTGTGCTACAGATCTCAAGCCATCCATTTCCCAATCCCGATACCGCGTGCTTGTTTAAAATCCCAGTAACTATATTGTCCAAGGGTATAGAGGTTCGGGACGCTTGTTCGAAAGATGGATGTAACGAGGGAATCGCTTAGTTTCCTTCATCTCCTCTTGCTGATAATCATCAACATGTCAGCATAGGATTTATAAAGCACTTTCGAGATGACCTACCTCGCCTGGAAATCTGCCAAGGGGTATCTTAGGAAAGTAACGCAACTGAACTTGCTTCTTTTGGCAAATTTGAAGCAAGCTATGGAAATCTGGGTGTGTCTCTGGAAGTGCACAATCCCAAGTGACTACACGTAGCTTCGGCAGCAAGCGAACCAGTTCCACCATGGTGTCTACAGGGCCTCGTGTTTGCATCTGATCACAACCCGAGAAGGCGAGATGCTCCAGAGTTGTCAGTTCTGTTAGCACGCGCTTGAGCGAAAGAGATGGATAGTCTCTTAGTTGAAGTTCTTCAAGGTTCTGGCAGTACCGGAGTAGTCTTGCTCTTTCATTGTCCAAGGTAGCCAATCGAACAGACCTGAGTGTCGGACCGTGGTTTTCCATGATGATCTCCATGGTGTAGGGGTCAGGCAAAGCATCGCGGAAGGTGAGAATTTCTAAGCTGGAGTAAGAATTGCTCAGCAGCCACCTACGATGCATAACAGATGAGATCAACGCTAGTGAAAACTGAGAAGAACGATACCTGACAAATCTTGCAGGTGGTGCTCCTCTTGCAGACCAGTTCAATTCGTATAAAGAGAATGGTGGAGTATCTTGCGTTATTGGAAAATCCCGAATTTCATGCCGATCAATATTAAGAAAGCGCAAGTTGGAAAAGCAGGCCAAAACCTGGTGAAGAACCTTTGCAGCACAATATCAGATGCGTAAACCTAGTAAAGCCAAGTCAGACAGACTTACATGCCCCTGTAAAGAGTTGTTGTAAATAGAGAGTTCTTGCAAGGGGGGAAAGCTCCTCAAGACATCAAAGATGGAAGGTTTTGGTAACACAGATGTGAAGAATTCGAGTTCGAGGGTTTGCAGACGTGGACACAAAGCGATTGTTTTCGCGGCATTCTCCAGAGTGATCGGTCTAAGTTCAAGCTCTGAAGGGCGTTGGTCGACCTTGACGAGCAGCACCCGGACCGATTTTCTAAGAAACATAGTCTTTTCAGGGAACGATGGTCGTCCCAGTGTTTCACGAAGTGCTATCAATTCTGTGAATGTCTTGTTGGAGGTGCTCCTTAGGCTACATACTAGGAACCACTCACCGTACGGCCTGAAAAGGACGATATTGGTGAACAATAATTTCTGTGCACCCCTGAGCGGCGACTGAGTACATAAATCGATGGCCCTTGACATTCAACTTGCTCACCAGGTCCATCGCTTGCAAACCAGAGAGTAGTTCCTCAGACTCGTTCGATCCAGCTGACCGCTGCTGTGATGGGTTAGTAATGCAGCCGAACAAACTATCCGAGAAATTCACTGACGTTTTGAGATACTGAGCGTATTCCAGTATCTCGTCGATCAACTTCAGAGCTAGACTATTCATAGTGCGGCGTGGACGTTGTGGGCTGCCAAACCACTCGAATGTTGGCTCCGAAAATCTTTCTTATCGTGAAATTTGAAAAAGCAGTGTAGTATTCTTCATCACCTCATGACCTCAACTAAGGTGTGGAGGTTGCTTAGAAGGTTCGAGTGGAATGACTAAGGCCTTACTTTTCACACGCGCCTTCCCTGGATTACACATCACATCTTCTCTTCGAAGGTTTCACGTTGGTGCGCGTTGCTACAAATAAGGTATTATTCAAGAATTTTAACTATTATCGTTAAAATTCCACGGATAACGGGGCTTTGGGCGCCTGTTAGAGTGCCTCATGAATCTAGGAAATTTCTTCACTTCGATCATTGGCTCTTGCTTGAAAGAGATATGTGTCAGTACAGTACTCTCGAAAATGGAGTCTGAGACAAACCTCTCCAGGGAACCTGCCCAATCGATCTGCAAAGTATCTGAACTGAACCCTACGACTGCGACAGACCTCTAGGATCCTTTGAAAATCCTCATGATCTTCGGGTAGACACATTGACCAAGTTACGACACGTATTTTTGGTAGCGATACGATCAATTCGATGACTGAGTCAAGCAGATTTGATTTTGCTGTTTGATCTGTTCCACAGAACGAGAAATGTTCAAGTGATGGGGAGTTGAGCAAAGCCAACACTAGATAAGGGCTTGGATATGTCTTGATCTGGACTTCTTCCAACCTAGAGCATATTCTGATGGCTCTGGCATGCTCAATATCCCCAGATGATTCCAGGCGAATAGAACGGAGGGTATGGAAGTGATTGTCTATTATGGAGTTGAAAATTTGAACATCCGGAGTTTCGCGAAAGGAAAGTATCTGCAGGCTGTCTTGTGACCCACCGAGAAGCCACCTAAACAACCATACGGTGAGTCTGGTAGCTATAAAATATGTATGGGACTAGGTAAGAACGCACGCCATGAATTCAGGAGGGGGAACCCCCCGTGCTGTCCATGCCAGCTCATAAAGGGCGAATGGAGCTTTACGATTCTTAATCTGGAAGTCACGGAGCTCGTGACGATCGATTGTGAGGAATCGCAGGTGGGGAAAACAATTAAGGACCTCATAAAGCACCTAGGCGAATGTGCTGAGAAGAATATTTGCTTGGTAGAGGAAACGTTACGAACCTGTCCTTGAGTTGAGTTATTATATATAAGGAGCGTCTGGAAAGGAGGGGCCACCGTTAGCAAGTCAAGAGTGGAAGGATTTGGGAATCTTGAAGAGAAGAATTCCAGCTCAAGGACCTCAAGATTAGGGCAGAATATTATCGTTTCTGCAACCATGTGGATTGTGATTGGCCTTAAGTCGGTGGGGGAGCCCTGATCGGTTTTTACAAGCAATTGTTTTACTGAGGCCCTTAGAAAATCGGCCTTCTCCGTTGATTGACCCAACGTTTCGCGAAACGTAATCAACTCTTCGTGGTACAATGATTGCTATGCTATAAGCTGAAATTAAATTATAGAATCAACTTACCATAGGACTTGAATAGCACTACATTGGCAAATAATAATCTCTGAGCTTTCCTGGAACATTGATTCAGGGTTTGCTAGCTTTATACAACTGCAGATATAGAGTACCACTCACCAGGTCCAGCTTTTGCACACCAGAGAACAACTTCTGAGGCTTTTTCGATCTACAATCCCACTATTGTGGTGTTAGCCCTTTGTTAACCTGTCCAGCTAGACAAAAGAAGCTGACGTTGGAGAGTATTGAGCATACTCTAGAATCTCTTCTACCAATTCAAATGGAAGAATCTCGATGGATGGACGCCCAAATACATCAGAGTCAAATGTCATAGTGTCGACTCCCATGTACAGATAGTTTGAAACGAGTGTGCAATCGCCGCAGTTCAAGCATCAAAATTCAGGGGGCCACGTTCCCACACTATGTTGACTTTCTAATTTATCGTAGGTAGGCGAGGGTCATAATATCCCTCGTATTGCCGACTCATCGAATCATGTCCGCTCCACCGCGACCTGTATGGTTGGATTGTGACCCTGTGAGAGCTCTTCTGTGCATTAAAAACTGCAAGGCTAATCCTTGCCTCCGCAATTTGGCAAACACAGGGTCACGATGATGCTATCGCAATCCTACTAGCATCGAACTTGCCTGAAATTCAATTGCTAGGCGTCTCTACGGTAAATAAGATGTCAATGAAAGTGCTCGATCTTCTGAGCGATCTCAACTATCTTAGGTCCACGGAAATGCCAGCGCTGACTGTACCAAGGTAAACGCAATCCGCCTCCTGGAGGCCTTCGGTGCTCCAAAAGAAATCGATGTCTGGCCGGGGGCTTCTCACCCACTGATCAGTAAGGACTAGTCTGCTTCTGTTGGGTTCAGCTGGGCTGATGATGGGTAACCGTTGTCCATGAAGGGCCCACGAGAGCCGATCCCGAGATTCATGGTGAAGATGGGCTGGCAGGAGTGGAGGGACTTCCGAGTCCCACGGATGATAATATAAGTGCGCGAATTGAGCGATCTTTCCATTTAAAGGCAGTCGAGGGAATAGCCCATGCGGTTCGCTCTGTCTTGAAGGACGGATCTGGAAAAAAGGTATCTGACACTATCATTGTGTGCGTGTACTTACTGAACCGCGAGAAGCTTTGCCTTATTGCTACAGGCCCCTTAACAAACATCGCTTTATTCATTAGCATATATCCTGAACTCCTCTCAGGAATCGAAGAAATTGTTTTTATGGGAGGCGGTGTGGGTATAGGCAATCGAAGTTCGGTGGCTGAATTCAATATTCTTTGTGACCCAGGTCAGTGACATAATGAATGTTTCATAGGCTATCTAATATCTGTACCATAATCCAGAAGCCGCCCAAATTGTCCTGGATGCGCCAGTCCGCAAGATCATGATACCGCTGAACGTCACTCACACCGTTCTATTGACACGTGCTTTGCACTACAAGATGCTGGACCCAGTGAGAACAGAGGCCCAGGGGTCATTACCTACAGCTGCTAGTCCTTTGCGGCATACTCTCTCGACATTACTATCCTTCTTTGCCGAAAGCTATCGAATTGTTTTTGGCTTCGAAGATGGACCTCCTTTGCACGACGCCTTAACAATTGCCTACGTGGCGCACCCCGAACTATTCATGTCTAAGAGGTATCGGGTAGACTGTGAACTAGGCACCGGCCATGCCTTCGGGGAGACAATTGTAGACTTGTATGAATACCAAAAATGCGACGAGACCTCTTGGGGTAGAAACGGTAAGAACTGTATCGTTGCGCAATCCGTAAAGGTAAGTCGCCATTCAAGTTGTGAGATTGAGCAGTCATATACGGTTTTTTTACTAGGTGCATTCATTCTTTGAACTGTTCTTTGATGCCATCCGAATCTGTGAAGCAAAAACGTCATGAAATAGAGTATATGTTATGCAAAATAGTACATAAATGGAATGTCAAGGAATGCAGAAGATCAAACACCATGTTGATTGGGCGTGTTACTACTTCCGTCCAGGAATATCTTACTCAAAGGTCGAGCCTGCCGATTCCTAGGTCTTTGTCCGACACGTATACTTCGGATTGCTTGATCAAGGTCGCCGCGACCAACAGACAAACGTTCGCTCATGCTTGGTGGAATATTAGGTACGAGTAGTCCTTGCGATGATGGCTTGCGTTTGAGGGTGTTACCCTATGATGGTATATGGTCAATAAACTGGATTTAGCTCCAAGCTATATAATAAACATACCTCGCTGTCCTCCTCAGCATTCGATTCTGTTGTAGTGGTTACTTCAGGTGGCGCAGAAACAGGAGCCGACTCTTCTGGCTTGTGGACTTCTAACGCTGCTTTCTGTTACACTCGTCAGTCTATGTTTTCGTCAATGCTTCGTATGGCCACAAACCTGAAGGGCTGATGAAAATGATGTGATGAGCCCAAAGAAGTCCTCCGGTTTTGTCGACTCAGAGTTATCTGTGGTTTCGCCATAGTATGCAAGCATTTCCTTGATTTCCACCTCTAACGAAGATCCTGAATTCCTGAGTTCACTGACCACCGGTTCAACGTGTTTCAAGAAAGGCTACAAGAGATAAAATAAGTACTATATCGCATTAGAATTTCATGTGAACGGACCTGCATAACTGTAATAAAGCGATCTCGGCTGTTTTTGGGTGCACTGCGAGCGACTTGTATTTCGTCTCTAACTTGCTTAAGTCCAGAGTAGATCGTGTTCACCGAAGCAAGGACCGTTTGAACAGAGACTAAGGTAATTTAGCTGTTAATATCTTGACATCTCCCATGGTTATACGTTACTCACTTCTCGCAGATGCCTCAAGATGCGGAAGTTCCTCGATAAAAAGGACTAATGCAGGGTCAGCACGGAGGAGCACGCGAGCTAAATAGTGCAAAAGCGTCGGACAATCAGATCCTGCACTCGCTGTCTTGGTCTCTTTCATCTGAGATCTGCTTCAGAGTACGCTTTCACTACTTGGTGGAGCTGACTTGCCTTCATAAGAGCATCGAGCTGGAAACCACTTGCACCACCCCTAAAGGTTGACCCATTGAGCGCATTTCCTATCATGAGTACAGTCTGGAAACAAAGAATTGTTAGTCACCCTACAAACAAACTCGAATTGGACATACCTGAAGAACGCGCTTGAATTTGAGAGAATGCTTGAGTTCTGAGACAGCGCTACGAATCATATCGACCTCTGGCTTGACCTCTTCGACTTCCATTTCAATGCGTCGGCGATACAAGATGCACTCCAGTCTTTCTGGAAGACGTGAAATCGTCATTATCTGCATTGTAAGATCGGTCAGGCGATTGCCAAATCATGTCTAGAGACCTTTTGTTACCTCGCTGAAGTATTGGTCTACTTTGGCAAGTTTTCCAACGTCCGAGAAATCTCTTAAGCGACTGATCTGAAAGATATAACCACCATCAGTTTCCGAAAAACTCTAAAGCATTAAAATGTCTACTTCATCAGCATTTGGCAGATGTTTGCTGATTGCCTTGAGTTCATCAATTGAAAGTTTCGAATCATCGATTTCCAACAGTGCTGCCTTGATTTCAGAGTGTGAAAGCTTGATTCTAGCCAACATAATGCCAACATTTTGAGCTCTGGTGATGTCCAGCAACGTAGATGCTGACTGCTTCCGGAGACTTGGTGGCGAGGATTGAGTTGGGGTCGTCAAGCTGCCGCTTGAGTTAGCACTTCCCATGGTAAAAGTATCTTCAAGGTCTTTCAAATCAATGTTCACGGTAAGCGAGGTATCAAGCTCAGCCCAAACGGTGTTGTTAGCCGCTGAGGAAGCAAGTTTATTCCAGAAGAAGGGTTTGAGACGTTTTGACGGTTTACTGATGTGCAGTACAGGTCTTTGCATCGAAGGTGGTGGCGGGGGAGGCGGTCCATTGGCACCATTTACTAATAACGGTGCAATTGGAGGCGGAGGCGGTGGCGGCACGCCCTGAATGCCAGCTTGGGCTGACCTGGAGGGAGGAGGAGGAGGAGGAGGAGGGGGAGGGGGAGGGGGACCGGCAGAAGTAATTGGAGAAGCAGTTGACGGAGGAGGTGGTGGTGGTGGCGGCGGCGGGACCGGCGAAGAACTTGGTGTCCCAGTAGCTGCCGAGAATATAGCAGTAAAAATAGAGGCCGGAGGGGGAGGGGGAGGGGGAGGTGGGGGAGGGGAGGAAATCAAGGGACCCGTCTCGGATTTCGACGCTGATGGTGTCGAGGGCTCACTGACAGCTTCAGAGGCTGCTGGCTTCGGCTTAGTCGGTGGTGGAGGGGGAGGTGCAACTCTAGCCTTGAATTCCTTTTCGGCAGCGAGGTTAGACACTGTAGGAGCCGGCGGTCTTGCCGCTGCTGCTGCCTTCAGATCTTTCACTTCCGCTGTTAGCCTTAAAACTTCAGCTCTTAACGACGCGATCTCCTCTTCTCTCTTTGTCAAAGACTCAATTGCTTCGTTGGCCATCGACAACGCATCCACCTCTGTAGCTTGTTTCTCCTCCTGACGATGGAATCGAGAGTAGACAGATTCCAGAGCTCGCTTAAGATAAATGACTTCCTTGCTCTTGAAACCAATTTCTGTTTCGAATTCAGCGACCTTGAAAAATGTCAGGGCACGTCTGGCGGGCATGAAAGCAACGAACACCAACTTTTGCTTTCAGCCTGGCAACCTCTTCGGTTAGGCTATTCAACCTCGCTTTATCCCGATCACGCTTAGCCTTATCCTCCTGCCAATGGAATAGGTGAACACAGTGTATCTGAACGTCAATAGAAACACCCTTACAGCTTCCCGACCTTCATTGGGATTCTGAGCCTTGAGTCGGGCCACGTCCGCTTGCAATTGCATGACCTGTTTCTCTTTCTGCACCAACCGTTGGACCAATCCATGCAGGCTCTGCTGAGACTCTTTGCCGTTGCTTGCTGATTTACCGCTTTCGCTGACATTGAGATTAGTCGTTTGCAAAGCTCGAAGCGCGTTAGCTTCAGCCATCTGGTTGTTCAGCTCGTTTCTTAGCTCAGTTTTCTGTTCAATTATTTTTAAGCATTGAAGAAGAAAGCATTGGTTGGAATTCCTACATACCTCATCACCAAGTGCAGCGACTCTTGAACGAAGTTGCTCAATCTCTTCCTCCGCTACTGTTTGATCATCTGAGATAGCAAGATTGTTGGCAGATCCAATAATATGCTGAATGGAAGAGCTAAATCTTCTGACAAAATCACCCCAACTATCATCACTATGTAACAGCAAAACTTTGTCAGCAATGAAAGGTGGATACTCTGGTTAGGGAAGGTACGCACAAATTATCCAAATGAGCAACGTGCTCCACGAAGTTGTCCAAAATGGTGAATAGATCCGATTTAAATTGTCTAAGTAGAAGCAAGAAATTAGGTTCTCGATACTCGGTAAAAGTATGGAAGGGACGAACATGGTAAGATCTCTTTCCAGAACTCTCCTATATCTCTTCAATGTGTCGACCATTAAAGGGTAAAGATCCTTATGCTGCTTAGCGAGTCTTGAGAGGTCATCCAGCGTCGACTCCAGCTCTGAATTCGATCCAATAGTAGACTGCCGAACATGCTGCGGATCTGATGTTGTGCCATACTGCTGTTCGTATATAGCGCGAGCCCTTTCTCTCATATCTTCTTCATCTTCAAATTTCTCTTCTGTATATACGTCCAGTTGAGTCTGGAGAGAATCCGGAGGACGAATATACCTCAAAGCCTATCAGAAAATGTTCGTCAGATACAAAAGCTTCAGAGAGTTGGCTCAACCTTACCACGATGACTTCATTCATCCCTCGTCTACCAAACTCTTCCCTAAGTGCAATCCTATCCTCCAGAATTTCAGGGCAATTGGTAAGTGCATTTACCAATGCCATCGAGGCAGTCCTATCCTCCCAAACACCCTCTTCGTTCAGAGCATTCCCTCCAGCTTCACCAGCCTCATCATTCAGTCTCAAGCTATCCACTAGATGATCAAATCTGAACTTTTCTCCATGGGCTATCCGATAATCGCTGAACGCTCCCAGAACAAGCTTGTGTCCTACATTGAGGGACAACACGCAAAGGGCTGCAAGTAGTTCTGAAGCAAGAGTCCGGATCTTATGGGAGGTATTGTATAGGGTGAATGCGATATGTGTGATGTGGGTAGGCGATTGTAAGACTTGGTCGAAGCCAGGCTGATAAACCTGAGTTAGTATGAAGGAGGACGCAGGTATCAACTGTACTCACCTCTGTGTTCAACAAAACTCTGAAACACTTGATTATCTCCACCAGCACCAATTCATCAGTTTCTCCCAACTTCCGTCTCGAACTTCCTTTCCCAACAAGTGATGCCAAGACATTACCGAGAGCATCCATCCCCTTTTCCTCCTTGACGAAGTTCTCTATCCATGCCAACTTCGCAGTAGATAAGTGAACTCTCAATGATATGAGATGCTTCACCAGTTTGGTAGTTGATATAATGGCCGAAGATCCTGATTCGGATTTGAGTTGTGAAACATACCATCCTGGAGACTTTGGTTTCTTGGGATCTAAAAATGCAGAATTGGCGGGACTGGAATTTGATTCTGTGGTTGCGGTGGCTGAAGAAGCCTGACCTGACCACCAGCTGGAGAATATACCACCTGTGGATTGAGGAATGATGGGCTGCACTGGTGGGGGGCTCCCGGGAGGTGTACTGACATCGACGGAAGCATCCGGCAGAAACTGCGAATGGCCATGCCGAGTAGGCTTCACCGTCGATGAACTGGTCATACCGCCGACATCGTCTTCCGATCTTCTTGAGGGCGATTCGGAAGAAGCTGGCGAGTTTGGAACAGACCCGGTTATTTGTGATAGGCTTGATGGACCTGAAGAAGAAGCGGATTGCGGACCCCAACCCATACCGGCCAAAGACATTCGTTTCGTAAAATCACCAGTAAGCTGTGGAACTAACTTCGGAAACCATGTGGATGCGGTGGCGGGTCCGTAACTTGCAGAAACGTTTGTTGAACTGGGGAGTCTTACGGAGCTTGGAGTAGAGGGTGAGGCGGATTTGTGCATTTTGTTCTGCGATATGAGATAACGCTTCCTGTCAACGGGAAGCTGGAGCATTGCTACCCGTTGAGGTTCCTTCAATCCAAGCTCATCCATCATTCCAGAAAACTCGGCTGACTCTTCCTCGTTCAAATCATCTCCTGAGGTCGAGAGTCTGTTTTCGGAGGTTGTGGTCGGTGTTTGAGTGGATGGCGCGTTGGGGTCAGGGGACTGGAGTGGTAATGGTTCGCTTATACTAGTTCGCTTATCTGATGCTCCGCCGCTATCCCGAGAAGGCTGTATAGGGGATTCAGAGCCTCTACCCCATGTACCGAATAAAGAGGATAAGCGATTTGGACCCGTTGGAGCCTTGCCTACGGTGGGAGAGCTCGTCGTTCCAGAGTGTCGAGCCTTGGCTGTACCCTCTTCCTCGTCTTCCTCATCTTCCTCCGTAGTATTGAGAAGAGGATTGGATTTGTAGGTATCCCCATTCAACGATGCAGACGAGGAACTGATGGACCGTGACTTGGATCTTCGGTACCACTCATCTGGAACGGCAATACGAAAAGTACGGGGTGGTCGCTGCGAGAGTCTTGGAGAAAGTATAGCAGACGAGGGAAGGTTGGTTATGGCTTTTACATTACGTTTGAGAACGGTGATGGCACTAAGGGTTCAACTACAGGGCTCACCTTCCTTGCCATCCTTGCCGATGACGATTTCTTCAATGACGTATTGAACTGGTGTACCTCCCACTGCCTTTGTGAGCCCAAATGCATCCACGAGACCCGCAATGGCATCTTCAACTTTGGTTGATCTTGTAATGTACCAGTCAGTGCTGAAACCATCGTATATCTCAGGTACGCGGAGAAAGCCGATATTGAGGAGGAAGTTTGGTTGAGTAGCCACTAGTCTAAGAGGAGGCGCATGTAGATGAGAAGTAAGAGGGAAGGCGGAGAAGTGTCTGTGGAGAGATGGGGTCGTTTGTGGTGGCTGTATGAACTGTGATATAGGTGTATTACTTGCAAGGATACCTGCAGATTACAACTGAGATCATCGAAATACGTGTGCTACAATGATGCTTACCATTCCCCAGCTTATCTAATTCATCTTCCTCCCAGACCTTGCCAGCATCATTCTTTAAAACAGTCTGTATTGCCCATCCTTGCTTGTCGTCATAGGCTTGGGCAAGATCACCCAATACATCCTCGCGAACACCTGGAGTGTCCAACAAGACTTTGATTACATCCTCTACGGTTGCATCTGGCTTTACTGCAGCGAAATGTATTGAACCAGAAGGAAGAACGGTTGGAGTAACCAGTGGAGGAGGCATAAAGAGTGAGGATGAGTATAGGGGTTTCTTACGAGAATTGGTTTGTCCCGCGGTTTCATTCTTGACTGTCACACCCGAAAAAACAAGTCGCGTCGTCTTCTTCATGTTGGCCTTTCCAACAATCTCGCGTGGAATAACGAGATTTCACTCAAAAATGTACAGTTCATCAGCGGCAGCGGCTGCGATCGCACTGAATAGAAGTCCAGTGGCAGAAGTCATAGAAGGTATCTTTTTACTCGTTGCAAATTCCTAATTTGTCTTTAGCTCACCACTCAACTCTACTCAGATTCTGAACCAGAAAGAGTTGTTCTCAGAAGGGAGCAGAGGAGGAAAAAACGCGAAGAAAAGACGCGTGCACGCACTGAAGAGGGTCTCGTTTCGTGGGCTAATAGGGGAGTCCCCTCCTTTCTGGATTCAAGGAGACCACTCGAGACTATACGCGACATAGTTGGTGAGCATACTCTTTAGACTCCAGCATTCATATATATCAAATAGTCTGTCATCCAGATGTACAACCACCAACAATTGTTCAACCAGCACCAGCAACACCATCACCCGTCGAGGATGTTGTTGAAGATGAGCCTCCAGAGAGTCCCGAAAGAGGTCGCCAACTGAACCTTGGTCGATTCGCCTACCCTTCTCGCACAAGGTCCTTATCCAGTGCTTCTTCATCCACTTTCGCCTCCGTATCCACTCTCCCAACCACCGCTATCACATCTCGGGCTCCTTCAGTTGCCCCTCCAATCGACCCCATCATGAAACCCCGCCGTGCGCCAAAAACAAGGGTAAAAAAGACTTTACCAGGCATTTTTGATGCTTACACAGAAGCCCAACTTTTGTTAATCACCAAGTGCATTGCTTGCGAAGAATCCTGGACAACCCAGAAAACGGCCAACGGAAAAGCGCTTCATATGCGGAAGTGTGCCAATACAAAAGCCTTGGAGCCTTCTGAAATTCAGGCCAGGCTCAACAAGGCACTGGAGAACGCGGAAGTTCTCCCTGTGAAGCAGAGGAAAGGGAAGGGAAAGCAGACGGTCAATCTCGCTAATGGTACATTAGCAGTGGAACCACCTCGTCCCGCGACTTATCTGGAAGATTTAGTAAAAGTGACAGCACCCAAGAAAAGGACAAAGAGGAAAGTGGTAGTTGGCACTGTACAACCAGTTTCAGCTGCTCAAGAAGTCATACTTGGGAATGCCCAACATCTTTTGGAAAACCTGGTCCCACAAAATACGGACAAGACTGGACCCCAGCTAAACAACAACAGTATGGAGACGGATGAAAACTCTTTCCCTCCGCCCACTCAAGTATTCACGACCAGCAGTCTCGCAGGCGCGTTCCGGAGGCCGGCTGGTTCAGCAATTGGATTCGACATGGATTGCGATGACCTTGACAAGGAACCCGTTCCTTTGACCCAAAATTTCGCACCTAGCAAGCTTTCTTCTATGTACCGACCGGCTGTCAGGAGTGCATTATCTATATTCGATCAATCAGATGAAGAGGAACAGCAAATGGTAAGCATCGACCTTTGTTAGGAATTTATCCTCTTTTGTGATTCATTGAATCAACACGCAGCCCATCTCTACCCCATCTAGACCTTTAAGCGATCCGCATCTCCCTCGGAAGACCAGTCCGATAGTGATTTCAAGCGACGACGAATCTCCGTCACCGAAACTTCACTCATCTGAACACCTTTTTGATTCACCCGATTCACCCCAGCAATTGGCCACTACAAGTACAAGCACAAATACCTCAAGTCCATTAGTAAACAAGTTATCCTCAGCAATCCAGGCTCTCACTTATGCTGTAAACTCAACTTCTCTCGAAGAACCCCCTGATCCAGTTCCAAATGCCATGGACGACGCAGCTGAGCATTATGCTGCAATTGAGGATGAATGGGGAGATGACGGTGCTTGTCTATTATGGAACGATAGGCCAAATGCAATAGACCTCGAACCTCGAGAGGTTAGGAAGCAGCGGATGGAGGACGTGATTGCATTCTTTGACTACGATTCATCTGATGCTGCACTAAAGGAGATGAGGAAGGGTTCGGGGAAGGAGCTGGGTAGCAACTCGGAACAAGAACAAGTAGCCGAAGACGTTTCAGATCAAGAGGCCATCAAGTCCAAATCTTTAACCACCAAAAGTGGTTCAAAAGGACGGGCCACGAAGAAAGCTGTAACGCCAAAGACAAAGGCAAAGACAGCGACAAAGACGAAGGCAACATCCAAGAGAGGGGATGACAAATTATCGGGACATGAACTTTATAAAGCATTCAAGAACATGATACTGAACAATGAGGAACTACATCTACGCATTCTAAGATATGAGGTGACTTGTTTTTTTCTTGTTATCAGAGGTTCTTTGGAATACTAAACTATTTTCTGTTCTTAGCCTATCGGTTTCGATGAGCTACTAGCCGAAGCCGAAAAAAATGGAATCAAAACTACCTCTCTCAAACAAAAATTGAAGACCTTTTTAGACATCTCGGTATGTGAAGTTGTTCATTAATCATACTTGAGTCAATCTCATGGGATTCGCTCCTAGTGTATCACTTGCTATGGTACTTATACCGAACGCAATCGTTAGTCATCACTTGATGCTCGATCTTCGCCGCGTTTTAACCCTCAATTGCTTTCGGATTCAACACTACTTATCCAACGGATTATCTGCATCATTCGCATTGTATCGTTATTGCCTGTTAATTGTTGTAGCTCTTTAAGACTCTCAAATATATCTGCTGGAACAGGCTGTGTCACCTGGAGACGCTATATCACCCTTTTTATTGCTCTTAGGAGAAGATGATCGACGTCTTTCTTCAAGCATGAGCAATTGACAAGGGTCAAGAGTATCCGCAATAGGGAACGATCGTTAATATCTCTAATTGTCTATTTAAAGCAACATAAATGCAGGATCGTGAAGCCTCACATTTTCCAGAAGACTAGATTATGAGTATAAGGTATAAGAAAATGAATTAAACCAGTCTGGGGTGCTCATCCAGACGTTAATGCCACATCAGCGAGTCCTGCTACTTCAATGACGCCTCCGACGAGATGCAAACTTCCAGCTACCAATACATTAACTCTGGTAGTTCCTCCCTGGATTTTCTCTATTTGTGAGACCGCATGCTCAATGGATGGGAGGACATGGATATTTGATTTTGGGAATGAAGGGACGAGGTTGGACCATTCTTGGGCAAATTGATTCTGAGTCCCGAGTCGAGAAATGTCATCGTGGTCGAGAGCTATGACTGTTAAATCTATTCAACAGTTTCCTCGTTAATTCAAGAAATCGTCACAGCTCCGGTATGCACTTGCCTCCTTTAAAGTTACCGTCAGAGTAGGTCACATTTGTACAAAATATGACATGATCGAAGAATCCTTCGCTGAGGTGGACTGGCTGGTCGTCGGAAGCGGGATATAACGCAGACTGCAATCTGTAGCCTTCAAGAATAGTCTTCAAGAACTTTCCTCCCGAGCGTCCGTGGGTACAATTGAAAATAAGAATCCGGGTATGCTTCGATTGCGATATCCTGAACAGGGTGTATTAGTATAATCATTTGCATGTGATGCAGGATATCACTCACCCTTTCCCAGCTTCAGGGAATCCCACTTCTGGAGCGAAGAACCACTCAGCCGTATATTTCAGACTCTCGGTTGTGTGAGCCCCATCCAGGAACCAGGTGACGTCGGCCCTCTTTGGATCGTGTACAGTTTGGCATCTGCCAGGCCATCGAGTACCTTTGACACCGGCTATTACAGCCTCTGAAAGAGGTGTAGGATAAATGGATGGAGGTAGCTCTTCTTCTGCTCTCGGAGGAGGTTTCTGAAGGAGGAATTGGTGAGTCATGTGGATTGCAAGACTCGCGTTTTGAACCTGATGCGTGCCGGAGAGACCTAGCGACCAAAGGTCAAGTGTCAGATCATGCAAAGAAGTGAACAATCGCTTAGGTAAGGAGCAAGCTTATATACCCAGTTCAATACCTGATAGCTCTGCCATGGGTGGTATCACTGTGAATGAAGATGCCTGAAGTAGCAAGGTGAGTTCTCCGATAAAGGTCCTAAGTGCAAGTCTTACTTTACACTCCCTCGCTCGTTGTTTCAGCATTGATAGACCTTCTTCGAGCTGATCAGAAGAAAAAGCAGGGACGCCTTCTTTGCATATGCCACCCTTTTGCCATGCGATTTCCCCAAGAGTCCTCCCTAAAACTGCTGTGTGATCCAATCCCAAAGATGTAATCCCAGTGACGACAGGTTTTGGTACAATGTTAGTGCTGTCGTAGGTACCTCCTACCCCTACTTCAAGAATAGTGGCATCGACCTAGAAAATATTGTTCAGCATCTATGTTCCATTGACGTCATCGGTGGTTTACCTTGACTGAGGCAAAATAGTGGAAAGCCATCAGCGTAAGATAACGGAAGTACATTGGCATTGGGGATGTAGCTGGATTGGCTCGCTATAATGATCGATCGAGGAAATGAATGCACTACGTTCGCATAATGTCGAGTTAATCTTACCACGTCATTGCTTTCAAGTCTATCCCAAACTTCAAAAAAGTATTTAGCAAAGTCTTCTTCGGAAATAGGAACACCATTTAGTCGTATACGCTCTCTAACAGCGACGAGGTGAGGAGATGTGTACAATCCTGAATTCATATAAGGGTTAGACACTTCAGGCCATTCGAAACAATAATATCACTGACCAACTTTCCAGCCAGGAGCCACTTTACGGAGAATGGAGTCAGCAAAGGCAGAGGTTGAACCCTTCCCTTTCGTGCCAGTAATATGCATAACATTCAATTGGTTCAGGTCTTCGGGCTTAAGATAATATGAGATACTTTAATATTCAAGCTGAGTAACAGATCATACCTTGTATCCAATTCTGCCAAGGTACTCTATCATTTCCGGAATGGCAAACTCGCTTGATCGACCTCCTGAAGCCCTGAGTACCTCTAATGCGGCTGCATTAGACTGCAGAGTGTTCAGTTTCTCAATGGCATCCTATACAAAGACGATCAATGAAGGAACAATATCGAATGCAGGTAAATTTGGTACTTGATATGTTCGACCGGACATTGAACGAGTTCCAAATGAGGTTGCAGATTTTGTGGATCTGAATAATGTACAAAGAGAGGAAAGTATCCGCCGCATTAAAAGCAGGATAACTTCCCTGTACCTTTAATGGCTCAGGAAGAATAAGTGCTAGACGTTCACGGATAGGAGTGATATCTGAGTAATGGGGTAGAAAGTTTAGACTCAAAGAAATTCGAGTCGAATTTCGGGCAAAGGATATGTAAGGACAAATAAGGGTAAGCAAACTGGGTTGCTCAGTCAGGGTCCACCTCCCTGGTTGAGCTGGTTGAGACATTGTCCCATGCTGCCACGGTCCAATTCTGACACAGTTCAGTTTGGAACACCTCCGGATACGCGTACAGACAATGGACGCGTATGTTCAAGTGATAAGGAAAGCTTCCGCTATACGCAAGGACGTCGATCCTGACTTGGAGCCTGCCAGTGCTCCTATGGCTTTCGTCGCGTCCACTTCCCGGATCGGCCCGCGTACCATAGTACAATGGGACGATGACATAGAAGAGATAGTTCCAGAGTAAGTGTCCACTCAGATCCCGTGTTCTCTTCTCTAATATAGCTACCACAGGACATGTGCATCCTCATCACCACAGAAGCGCTCGACTCCTCGTTCAACTCGGGCAGCTGCAGCGCGTGATACTGCCAAACTCCTTCGAACTCTCAAAGACGCGTCTAATCCCATAACCCATAGCGACCTACGGGAACGATCTGGTGCGTATTCACTCGCATTCCAACTAGTTGCACCTTGCTAAACATGTCGCGCTCAGACCACGTTTGGTCCGCTGCAGCAGGCCATCAACGATCGGAGGATCAGCCACGCATAACGATGGGTGACATTGAATCTAGGAATCAGAAGCTGAAGGAGCAGCGGAACGCACGACGTGAAGTTGCAACGTCGGATGTGCTGAAAGGCGTCCGAGCTTACTTGGGATTTTGTGAAACCGACACGGACATCGAGATGAAAAGGAAAATAGTTGAGGCTGGAGGATCCGTAACGTATGTCGACTTCTGGCGACCTTTCAGGAGTCCTTACTGACAATTGCCGTAACCTTAGGTTTAGCGAAACCTCGGCAACGCATGTAATCTCCTCGCAATGGCTATCTGGCTCAAAAACACAGAAATTCTTCACTGTCAAGAAAAGGACCAAACTGCACGTCGTTAACCCCATGTGGGTAACGGACAGCATCGAAAAAGGCAAACGCCAGCCAGAATGGAAGTATCGACAGGTGGAGAATGAAACCCAGAACAGAACAATGGATCGCTACTTTATTCGTAAATCTTCAGAAAAGAAGTGATTTAACCATGTATTTCTTATCTTTAGACCACATATCTGTAGCCTCTAGATGTACTCCCAATGTTGTTTCGTACCTTAGCACCCTGAGTAGACAATTTTGGCAACTGTTTGGATCCTGACTGGTTTGCTCGTGACGTTGACGGCTTTCATCCGCCCCCCAACCCAAACTATCTGTACAAGTCTCAAATTAGCAAAATCCCTATCCACTCCTTTCAAAACCATGGACATGATCGTCCTCCCCCTTACACCTAATCATGTCCGTCTCATAATCGCCTGCTATCCAGCAGCTCCACAGGCAGCGGCTCCAGAGTATCGACCCAACTCGCAGGAGCTGTCTCGACTAACATATTACGCATCTAATCGACCGGGAAAACTTCACAAACTTGCTAGTGAATTGGAAAAACGTGCAAAAAGTCAGGCGAGAAAGGCTCAGTCTGGACATGCGAAAGGCAGGGCGTGAGTGTTGATCCGCTCAACACTTCTAATTCCGTGACACTCAAATCAATTTCCCCACTAATTCAGTCAACTTCTCATTACCCTGGAGATTCTGAAGGCCTTGACAGCCGAATGCAGAAAAGATCTCTCCGCATTTTCGTCTGGAGTGTTGTCGTCCGTTGAAGCAGCTCTCAAAGCATTGCCGAATGACCTCGAGGTAGCGGCTCACGCTGCTGGCGTGGTGCGTTCATGGCAACGTTGTCAATCATTGATCAACTAATCATTTCTGACGCCAATAGTTTACATCGTGGACAACTTATACCGATGGCACATTACTGGGAGTAGACGAGGAACTCACGCAGGAATATTTCTTTATTCTAAACCATTACGCAAAACTCAGTGTCTTCCAGACCGACAAAGACGATTTGGAGGTTCAAAATCGGTATGCTTTTGGTGTCTGCTGCTCTTAATCTATTTCTGACAATATCATAGTGAAAGACTCGTCGGACTTGCGGCTCTCAGCAGTGCCATTCAATCTGATGCTCTCTTCAACTCAATGTCAATATTGGGTCGACAGGTGAATGTCATTGTCCCTGCGTTCTTGAAGAATATCGAGCAAGCAGGTCTCTCTGTCCTCGGAGCCGAGTAAGTCACCACCGTTGTTATTCATGTAGTTAAGCTTAAGTTTTCTTGAAGGGCGACAGCCGTGGAAACCTATTCCGGAGTAATGTCCCCATCACTCTACGTTGCAGAATTCCAACCTACCCGCCCCATCAACCAGAGACGTGCCCCCTCAATTCATGCCCACGTCGACGGTGAAAAGGGACCATCATTCTCCGACGTCATCAACACCGTCCTTCATGCCCTTCGCAATCTCCTCGCTCATTCCAATGCCCTTCAAGTGCCAATCATACTCGAAGCAGCTTTCAACGCTTTTGACTCTAGCGAGTCCGGTTGGAACAACATGCGATTATGCCAGTGGCTGGTGTCCAAAGTGACAGAATGGACACAATTTCAGTATCGATTTGCTGTCCCAACGAGGTTACTAGAGCGCTTGGTGGACTCCCGAGAAGCTCCGGAACCGACAAACCTGCATTTCGCGTTGACATCAATGATAACGACAATTTTTACTCTATCTACTCCACTCATCAATCTCTCAACATCCGATGTTCTCTCCAATCTCCTTACAGTTATTGTCGCCCGTTTGAATATCAACCCAAAGGATAGTCTCCTTCCTTCTCTCGTGGAATGTGTTTCTTCACTGGCAACGCACATTTACTACGCAGATCAAATTCAAGACCTGTCGGAGGAAATTGTCAACAGGCTGGTTGCAATCCAGGTGAATGGGTTGAATGGAAGGGGAAGGTCAGAGAACGAGAAGGGCCGAGAGGAAGGTTTAAGGTGTCTAGTTGCATGTTTGGTTGGATTGTTGAGGGTAGCAGATGCAAATCATCAACAAAGCGGGAAATCGTCCTCGAAGCACCCTGCTGATGTCGATGAAGATGCCCCTCGATTAATTCACCTTACGGCTAATCTCAACCTGATTCCACCACCAATGTCCGAAAGTTCCGGTTCAGGGTCTGGAATCCATCATAGTCGGCGGAACAAAGTTGCAGTAGAAGTATGGCAAGACACGGTTGCACTACTCTGCGAATCGGAGTTCTCAGTTCGAAACGACTATGCGACAGCCCTGGTGACGTATCTTCGACAGGAGATCGAGAAAGAACCGTATGCACTCGAAGATGGTGAAGGGTCCTTACAGAGTCGAAACAGATCCAATGTTGGAGGTCCTCCAACCATTCCAGAATCGGATTCCATCACCCGTTTCCTTCATGCTCTGCACGCTTCTTGCTTCACCTTAGCTATAACTCCATCTTTAGGGCTGATATCAAACCCTCCTTCGACTGCTTCCCATGCCTCTTCCTTCGCTGGTCTTGTTCAAGCCCCAGCCCCAGCCCCAGCCCCAATACACGTCATCCCGCCAACCCCAATGGGTACACCCAGTAAGGAAGTTCCAGCGGATGTATCCCTCAATTCATCTTCCCCATCAGATTCGCCTACAAAAGTCCTACCGTCAAACAGTTCAAACCCTAATCGAAGGTCAATTCCGTCATCTGTTGGACGACCACGGACTGTTGCAAGGGGCTTGTCCCTACTTGATCCGCCTCAAAATTCACTTCTACCTCAAGCACCCTCACCCGCGACAGCATCGGATTACTCCCTGTTGCTGAACATCCTTTCCGAAGCATACAAATGTCTACCAGTCCGCTGTTTGTTCACCGGTGTGCCTATGCTACTGGCCATGGATGCAGCCGCGAAGGCAGAAACAACCGATGACCAACAAACCTTGGATAGGAAGAAGGCAGTGCGGGAGATTGTTTTACAACTTTGGCTTATTCTTGCCAAAATCTGGGATTGCGAAACACTCAAGTCTGTGGCTGAGGAGGTGAGTACGTTCTTTGGGTCAAAATATGTCTCTAAAAGGATCTATTCAGGCACTTTCCTCACTGGTCCCCCCTTCAGTAATACCTCCAGCACCACCTTCCACGCTTGATAATGTCAACGCGGAAGTGCAACCGCAGTCTTTTGCCACCCAAACCTCAATAGAGGATGGAGTGTTAAAGAAGGAGCGGTTGGTTGACCTAGACGTTGCTGTCCGAACGCTGTCAGCGAATCCTAACATTCAGAAGGCCACTGGCAAGGATGAAGAGGCTATCAAGTTGAAGTTGATGATTTCGTGGACTGCAAACCTCGCAATAGGATTATGTGAGAAACTATCTCTTGAATAGTGAAATCAAATACTGATATCTCGAGACTCTTATTTTAGCTGTTGAAGCACCACCCGTACCTGAGCACCCAAGGGAGAACACCAGCCACTTCCTCAAAATTTCTCCTGGTCTAATGAACATTGACAACAAGTCACTGCATAGTATAGCTCGCACAGTCCGTGGAGTCGGAGTTGGGGATCTGCGGGATGCCCTTGAAGGAAGAGCGAGCATGTCGAATACTCACTTGCCAAACCCCAGTCAATCAGTCTCTACGGATATGAATCATGGTGCAGCGAGCATAAACGGCAGTCTTGCTTTATCACAAGTATCTAGCCGCGGAACACCAAAAGGACGCAAAGTATCAAAAAGCACCCCAAAAGAAGTCGCGGAAGTACTCAATAAACTGGGTGTAGGTAAATCTACTGGAAGCAAGATGTTGCGTACCCCATTCAACTCGAATGGCGATAGGTGAGTATCCATCCTCAGCCAAAATCCCCGAATCTCATCACTTAATTCACGATAGTCAAACCATCCAATCAAAAATACTAGTTCCACCTTACAGTTCCTAGTTGCTCTCGTTATTCGATTTTCATATTTTCCATTTCAACTACCCACCTTCGTTACTTACATTTCACTTACTTTTCGGTTTGCTTTATGATGGGACAACATCTCTGAGCTATTGTAGGCAATCGAGGCTATATTGTATAGATTATCGACGAGACAAGACTATACGTCTTCGCGCTTCCTCCTCCCGTTGTCTCCAGTGTGCTACTTCTGCCTGAGCTTTTGGGTGAGTCGTGGAATGAGGCCCAGTCTGTTGACAGCAGTCAGTTATTGTGCGGGATAGATATCCAAACAACATACACTTAGGTTATGGAGAAGAATTTCATACGTGCTTGACAAATATGCCGCACTCCGAGCGGGATCTTTATGTTTAGCTGCCTGAGTTGTGATCATGCGATTGACTTCCTGGCGCAATCGGACGAGACTAGGGATACCATCAGCGAACGGCATGCAATACCATACCTATCACTGACCTGGAGAACAGCATTGCTTCCTCTTCTTGTCCCGTTAGGGCAACGAATGCAGTAAACAACGATGTGTACCGTTGTGCAACCTATAAAATGGCGTCAAAGATGTTAGGTCGAAAAATGTGTTGGTTTATCGTACCAATTGAATCGATGAGTCCTTTAGAACCACGCCGCGAGTGAGAAGGCCACCTCCGGAGCCATCAACCAGCTTCTTCAAGCTCTCGATGTGCGCATTCATTTCTTTTTGAAAGATAGGCCACATTTGAAGCTTCAATCCAATCAAAAAGGTCTCTAAAGGGTAACACTCTCGCTTCTGAGACTCCTCCAAGGCGTTCTGATTGAGCTTGATCATAGTCAACAGAGGTACGACTGGAGGTGGAGGATCCAAGGTGGTTGCTATAAATGTCTAAAGGACGATATAAGTGTAAGGACTTGGAACGGTCATCGATCTTACCTGGCAGTATTGTATCGCTGGATCCATGATTTGTTTCCACATTCCATCAAACATAGCGCGTTGTTCTTTATTATTATCCCTAGTTGCTGGAGGTGGTGGGTTGAGGTAAGCAGACGTCCTTCGACTTGGACTGACGGATTCAGTAGCAGTTTCAGTCGGTGGCCGATCTTCTCCAAAGTTCAGGTTGGACGGCGTAAAAACAGGAGAACGTAATAAAGGCGACGGAGTCTGAATGGACGCAGGTTCTTGGAAAAATTTACTGATAAAGGCATACTCCGTACTTCCATTGTCCATCAGGACCATTAGGGTAGCTCTGAAAAGTGCTTCCGTTGGTTCTTTCTAGAATTTAGCAACGTTAGTAATAGTTCTAAGTATCAGAATCAAGCGTACATGCTGTCTGTCGTCCGCCATGTAGGCCAAGGTAACACTTGGTCCGTCTAATTTTGCGTAGGAAAGACGCTCGGGATCCATAAATTCTTGGGCGCTTGGGTCGGAGGATATGTTACCAATCATCGTGGATTTCTCTATGACTCGCGCCTGTAATAAAGATAAGGTGACTGTTACACATGGATGTGCATATTCGAACCTTGATGTACCCTAAACTCCGCGTGTACCTGCGAAACCCAGTCTCATAATATAGTCGAGCAGCTCCAGTATACGTTCTTTGAAGTTCTTGCGCTACACTCTTGGCTCTTCGTTGAAGAAAGGCGAACAATGGACGATATTTCAGGAATACAGATGTCTGCAACACGTGCATATTGGTGCTGATATTGTTTCGTATCGGCTGCATGGCAGACAAGAAAAACGCTCGTAATTTGGTCGCTGCCTGGTAAGTACCTGTTAGCAGAAATCTGCAAAGAATACTAGAATAAACCGCACCACTATACGAAGCCCCTCGGCCACGTCGGACATGTCCCTGGCTGCCTTCACCCTCGCTCGTGCTTTAATGGCCTCCAATCGCTGTTCAAACTCCTCAATAGCACCAATCCATGGTTCCCCGACTGGAGTATCCAGGATTAGTTTTGTCAGCTCTGGACCAATGCTAAGATCAGAAATCAAGTTGGACAATGGCTTTTCGATTTTCTAAAACAAGTATGGCTTTAGCAAAGCATAACAAGTGCTAAGAAGGCGCACACCTTTCGGCCACTAAGACGGGCATCATACTCTTTGCTTCTTGACTGGAGGTCCGATATTTGGCCCGATACTGCTGATAAGTCATTTTGGAATGTCGCAAGGAACGTCTCCAAGGAATCCAGTAAATTGACACTGGCCTGAGCAAATTCTTGGGAAGCAGCTCTTGGATTGACAGTGAGTAGTAGAACTAACCTCTACTTGATCATGAAGCTCAACAAAGTCCTTGGCATGTTCTATATCTAAGTACCACAATTAGAGTAAGCAAAACGGATATTGCAGCACTTTGAAGAATCTTACAAAACTTGGAAGTATCATCTCCCCCATTCGCCTCAGATTTAATGATATCTGGAGATTGCTCTACCCATATTCAGTTAAGAACCAGACACATGCATATTATCCACGTCTTACCAGACGACATGCAAGTGGTAGGGAGTGTTTGTCTACTTGATGTTTGAGTTCTCGCCACACGAAAAGCCCAGCAATCACGTGGCGACCATATGTTGCAGAGCTCTTGGACCTAATTTTTTTTTTTTTCCCTGAGACTATCAGGTGGTCAGTAAAGCTCTCTATCTTCGTCCACGCTCTCGCCGTCTTATATAGGTGTGATACTGCATGCAGCTCAGTAGCCCTATCAACCTGTTTCAGACAGCCCCCAACAGCCTACAGATCTGAGTCGCGTCGGACTTCATTTATCAGGTTTCCTACGTGCTCCTTTCGTTACTTAATACCACTATTTCACCAATGAAGGTACTTTGTCCGAAACGTGATGACCTTCTCTCTTGTTTACCTCTTTGTATTCCTGACGGACCAGCCCAAAATAGTCGATGGCGTAATTGAAAGACCTTTGTTTTGTTATTTTACGAGGTCAAGAACCAGATGTTACCATGGTCTGGTGAGCCCGCAGATAAATTGTTTGATGAGGATATCTGAGATTCATCTTCTTTCCTTCCCCTGCATCGAACATGGCTAGCAAGGCATTGCTGATCGTTTTGATTGCACCTCTGTTGATCAGAGCTCTCGTTACGAACAGAGACACTTCCCTAAAACCAATACCAAGTAAAGCCAGTATTGACTTCTACCGTAACGGCCACTCGCATGGTGCAGGATACCAATTCCCCAAGCGGGATGGATGGCAGGTAGTAGGCACTTCGGATCTTCCTTACAAATACACAACGAGGGGAAGCACGACTACAGATCCCTCATTAGCTCGTAATTCCACCATGACACACCAAAGTCCACGCCTGAAGAGGAGGGAGAAGACCTGCAAGAAGACCAAGAAGACCAAGAAAGCCTATTCGGGAAAGCAGAATGCTATTGTTGAGGCGGCAGAGGCGCACATGATGAAAGCATATCAACCTGAAGAAGATAATGTCGTACAAACCGTGGGCGTATTGGATGACGCAGTTGGTAGCCTTCAAGGAATCGGAGATGCGGAGGATGTCATCATAACCTGGTGGGTTGCATGATTGCATAAATTAGGCATTATAATGACCCTCTTGATTCATAGGTATACGGGTGAAGACCTTCAGAATCCGAGGTAAGAGCTGGATGGCCCGATTAGTAGGTCTTGGCTTACGATTCAGTAAACGTTCAGCTGCTGGCCTCATCCTGAGTGGGCTCCAACTGTAAGTGATGGTGCTCTAACACGTCCCACATGGCTGAGATTAATTCTAAAGGATGAATCGTTTGCGTGCGCCTTGACCTTGGAGGGTTGGACGACACGTCCAGATTGCTTCAAATTCCTCGAACGTACGCCACATATGCTGTACGAACACTGATTGTTTCTGTACTAATATTATATTTTTCGCAGTGTGCAACGGACCTGAAAAGTGCATATTTGTCAGGGTGGTCGATACTTGCGCTGGTTGCAAGAAAGGTTCAAAGCATGTCGACCTCACTAAGACTGCATTTAGCAGATTGGCACACCTAGATGAAGGAAAACTCACTGTTCATATGCGAATAGCTACGGATCCGGATATATGGTACATTAATCATTTTTCATGTATGACAAAGCCGCTGATAATCCACCACATTGATTAGGCATGAAGATCTCTGGGGTCCTAGGGTCTGAGGTGTGCAGGTCATTCATGACCACATCAGCTCATATACATCAATGCGCTAGTGAACAATATATTGAGACAAATAGATCCCAAAGCTATGTCTTTATGTTGATTCTCTTCCGCTTCTTCCCCTCCATAATTCTTATCCGAACTTTGGCTTCATCCATATTTTCTTCCTCATAAAATTGAGCAGTCCGTTTTGCGTCGTCCTGTTGACGGATGTATTTTAATGCTGCAACATTGTATCCTATTTCTTCTTTCTGTTTTCGCAAAGCATCTCTGAGGTTGGTGCGGAGTTCCACTAGCACAGTTCTCATTGTCCTGTTGGCAACGATCTGGTGATGATGCGTTCTGAGTAGGAAGAACAGGATTCGTGATGATAGAGAAATGTTCCATTCCTAAAGGGTTTCGCTGTCAGACATGTAGGTTAGAGCAGCTATTTGCTTACTCACCCGATGGGCCCATTCACTCAGATAGGTGAGTAATGAAACGACTTTCCCAAACGGAAGAACCAATAACGCATCATGTAGAGCAGTCGATTGAATTCTTTCAACGACCCTCAGTACGTAAGCTGGTCCATCCAATTCATATGCGGCAAGCACAGCGTGTTTAGCTGGAGGTGGCAGTTTTGCAGCGTTGGAATCTGACAGTTTTGCCTTTGCCTCTAGATAGCCTCTGGTGGCTTCTCGATCTGCATCGGCGATATCAAGGGCCTCGATAATCCTTTCCCCAGCCATAAGTGTTTCGGTTGTTTGTTTATTCACGGCTGATGCCTCCGCGTCAGCGTCTGGGGGTTTGTCCTCGCGATTCATTGAATCAGCTATTCCTTTTTCGTAAAGCTGCTCCAATTCTTTTTCACGTTCCTCTTCTAAAAATAACTTTTGAAAGGTCAGAAGCATCTTCTGGATGATGGGATCTACAGAATGCTCACTGGTTCGTCTGTCTTCTCCCAGACACGGATAGACTTATCATGCGATCCTGTGACGACAAAATTCCCCCTATTGCTCACAGCTAAGGCCCATATCTCTCCATGATGTCCATCCAGCTTTTGAATGTTTTCGAACTAGAGCAACTAACAGTCAGTACAGTGCGTAGTCAAGTCTCAGAGAATCTCACCTTGTCTCCGTCCCAATATTTGACAAACTTGTCCTTTCCTACGGTCCAAAAGTAATGTGAGTTTTTCTCAAAGGCCACCTGCATGATGCTGTCTTCGTGCGCAAAGATTGACTTGTGGCAATCTCCAAAATCGAGACCCCAAATCTTGACGTTTTTATCAGCAGAGCATGTAACTATCAATTTTGAGTCGTCCGAAATATCCATAGACAGGACAGGAAGCTGAAATGATGGGATCACGTCAGCACGGTCACTATAAGGAGACTTCAGCTTGCCGAACCTTGTGCCCATACAGCGAGATGAAAAACTTTAAGGTGTCTTGGTAGAATATCTTGACAGTGGAGTCTAGCAGTGCAACAGCCAAGAATTTCCCATTGGGACTGAACCGAACAGCTAATACATCATCGGTCATTTTCAAAGTCTTTACATGGACCAAGGCAAGACCCCCTTTTCTACCCTGAAATTCAAGAGTCATGAAGCAGAAAATGAAACAAAATTGTGCTGCTTACGTCTGGCCCTTCAACGGTATAATCGAAATCCCAGAATTTCACTTCTTTATCTGCACTACCCGTAGCAAGTCCTGTTTTGTTGGGCCGAAGATCGATCGAGTAAATTGCACCGTCGTGCGCCTTGATAGTGTCTATCAGAGTGGACGACGAAATGTCGAAAATCAGAAGCTCTCCTGATTTTGTGCCCACTGCGATCTAGAAAAGCGGGGTTCGTTGTCTAATAATGAAGATGGCTCTAGCAGGCGGCTTACATGACGATCTCCAGGAAGAAATGTACTGCATATACTATACCCGCATTCCATAGTACGGATGCAACTCGTTGTTTTCATATTCCACACCTTCAAAGAGCCTATAATAGTCAGCTACAATTAGTCCACAATTTGGTAAATCAGTCTTCTAGATCGAGCTGACCGTTAGACCCGGAAGCTAACAACTCATCGTTGGAGCTGAGGCATAGTGTGCGAATATCTGTCCTGTGGCCAGGAAGGTCCAGTGAGTACAGCTTATTGGATTCCAGAGGGTCTTCGTCTTTGGATTTTTTGGGCGGAGGTATGTGGTAGATCTCGAGCGCGTTGTTAGCGAGGGCGGTGAGGATCTATTAGATGATTGAAATCAGAGGAGAGCGTAGAATCACCGGGTACGTGTGCATACCTGAACACCACCTTTGGGACTGATGTCCGGATTGACAAAATCAAAAGATCTGATCTTCCCGCTCGCCCTCACCACCAAATACGGAGTGAATAAGTCGGCAAGCTCTACAATGTCCTCATCCACGACTACTGCGGTGTTATCCTTCTCATCGGCCCTTTCTTTTCCTTTCTCTGAGAACTTTTCTTTCTCCTTTGCTCGTTTCTGACGTCGTGCTCGCTTCTTCTTGACTTCCTCTTCAGTCCGGATGCGAAATATCTCAACACTGCGATCATGAGACTGCACAGCTAGATACGGTTTTTGAGGGTGGAATGATATTTGTGATACACGGTGGTTCGTTGTGAGTGGTAAAGCACCAACGGGATGGATCATTTTGGTCAGCTAAAGAAATTCCATTGATCAGTCTGTAACATGAACCATATTTAGAATACTTACTTCACCATTTTCAGCTTCCTTCATTCCTTCACTGAGTGCTTCCGTGTCGATACTCCAGGCTTTGAGTTCACCTTCCCCACTACCAGTAAAGATCAACTCCCCAGCCGGATCGCTGTCAAGTGCCCAAATCTCGGAGCGATGGGCCACTATGGTCTGAATACAGTGTTGAGTCGTAAGATCCCAGAGTTTCATAAATGTATCCTTTGAGGATGTGATGAGATATCCTAGTGCGGTAGAGGTTGACGAAGGAGGAGTAATGAAGCGAAGACCTGTGAGCTGGTCGCGATGTCCTCGGAGACTACATAAGAACAGCTTAATTTTAGCTAGAAGAGTGCTGTTAGGTCAACTCACCGATATAGCCCAGCTTCGGCCTCGACATCCCATATAATGATGTCGGTGTCTTGCGAACCCGATGCCAATCGAGCACCTTGCGAGTCAAAAGCCAATGCCGTTACTGCTCGCTTATGTCCGTTGAAAGTAACTTCAACAGCTTCAGTTTCAGAGTTCCATAGTCGGATAGACCCATCGGCATATCCTACTGCGAAGCGATTTTTCTGGGGTGCTCGGACGACACAGGTGACTTCGGCTCGATGACCACTCTCGTGCCACATCGACAACTGGCCCAAAAGGTTTAGCACTGCTTCAGTCAGCATATTATCATCATACCATTTGCCCTTTTTTCACATCCCACACTAGAATGTCTTCCAGAGCTGGTACAAACGCTAATTTACCATCATAAATCGAATTAGCCCCAGGGCTGCATACCAGTCCAAACGCCTAGAAAATGTGTCAGTATAAATACTTTCGTTTTCTTTGTGAGCTTACCTGGGTTGGTCCGTGCCTAATGTATGATCTGACCATTGCACCTCATTCAAGGAGAAAAAATGTAGAAGTGACCTGTATTTGCGCCCAGCCCAAATAGGAGAAACCCCTGTTTGTTATTTGAACCTAGACTAATATCATCTCACATGTTGCACATGATTCATTCTTCCATACAATGGCTATCATGTCTGGTTCCAAGTTAACGAGCGGACCAACTTTTGCTGCAGCCAATGCATTTCTGTCCTTTGTCAATGCGTCGCCTACACCTTATCACGCAGTTTCGACGGCTTCGCAATTACTTGATAAAGCTGGTTTCAAGCGCGTTGACGAGGGCTCGGACTGGGAACAGCATCTTCAGGAAGGAGCGCGTATTTATTACACAAGGTATGTCAGGCCTTCTCAATGCTGACTGAGCTGACGTTTTCGATAGGAACCAGTCCTCGTTACTGGCGTTTACTGTTCCGAAAGGCTTCGAGCAGGGCGCAGGTGTTAGTATCGTTGCAACACATACGGATAGCCCCAATTTGCGGGTCCGTCCTATAAGCAAAAGGTCCAAAGTGGGTTATATGCAAGGTTTGAAGTCTTTACAACACCATTTATTCATCGACTAACCTGCCGATCTATCAGTGGGTGTTGAAACATATGGCGGAGGAATTTGGCACTCTTGGTTTGATCGTGAGTCTAAGCTACGCATGGTTGAACCACTACTGATAGAGAAAGTTAGGTGACCTTGGACTGGCTGGTAGAATAGTAGTTGCGTCGTCAGGGGTTTCATCTTCATCTGATGATAACAAAACCGTTGGGTCTGCCAAATACAACTCGCGATTGATTCGGATTGACAGGCCTTTGTTGCGTGTAAGTTTCCTCGGATCACTCGTTTAGATTCTGTTCATTATGGGGCATTTTCAACCAGATTCCAACATTAGCTATCCATCTGGAGAGAGGCGTCAACGATGCCTTTAAGTTCAACAACGAAACTGAATTCATCCCTATTCTAGGGCAGATGGCGGGGCAGCTCAACTCCAGAGCCTTCACCAAGGATAATGACAGCGACAAAGATAAGAAAGTGGCGGGACCTTCAGCGATACAAGATAATCATCATCCAGCATTGCTGGCCCTTTTAGCGGAGGAGATGTCGGTAGCACCCGAGGAAATTATGGACTTCGAGCTGTACGGTTTTTCGAGCACCTGTCGATTCCTGACATCTCAGCCTCCGCTTCCTTCCTTAGAATGCTATATGACCTTCAACCATCTCAGCTTGGTGGAATCAACAATGAATTTATCTTCTCACCCCGGATGGATAATTTGGTGTCTACCTTCTGTGCTGTGGAGGCACTCATCGAGAGTGTGTCCGAAAACTCAGTAAGCGAGCTAGAAGGCAATGTCAACTGCATTGCATTGTTCAATCACGAAGAGGTCAGTCCAAATGATCCCTGGTTAAGAGCACATAAATTCACCAACCAAAAGGTCGGCTCTGTCAGCACAAGCGGCGCTCAATCTTCTCTGGTGCCAAATTTCATTTCACGTCTGTCTCCAACACCAGCTTCACACGCAAGCAGCATCTCCAAGTCATTCTTGATCAGTGCTGATATGGGCCATGCGGTACATCCCAATTATACCTCCAAGCACGAGGAAAATCACAGACCCCAAATGAACGGAGGTGTTGTGATCAAAACCAATGCCAGTCAGCGATATGCAAGCGATGCTTGGGGAAGCTTCATTGTACGTAAGTTGATTGAGCGGAGAGGAGGCAGAGTACAGGAGTTCGAGGTTCGGAATGACATGTGCGTCCCACTTGCGCTACATACCTAAAGTTCAGGCATTGACCAAGTATGATGCATAAAGGCCTTGTGGCTCCACAGTTGGTCCATTTTTGAGCAAAATGGGCATCCGGACAGTGGACGTGGGTACTCCAATGCTCTCTATGCATTCTTGCCGAGAAACGGTAAGTGATATCAGCTAACTGTCAAATGGACTCTGTGTTGACACTTCTCAAAGGCCGGATCGCACGATGTTCGATCTTATATTGATCTGTTTGCATCTTTCTTTGATGGATTCCGTTCTTTGGATAAGGAATTGCGTGTTGACTAGTTGTAACGCCAGCTCTATTGTTTAGATTCTTGAGAAATACATCGATTGTGTAGAGCGATTAGACACAGCAGTTGAATCAATCGTAGTAACACGATACTACGAATATCAACACATCGGCACGAATGAAGTGAGTTCTCGAACGCGAATCAAACGGAAGATACAATCCTATCATAAACCATTAGCATATTATATCCAGTCAAGATGAGGGTTGTACTCACTCTTCTGCCTTGGTAAGAGCCGTTAGCATGCTTCGAACCTCCTTTCTACGACTAACAACGTGTTCGCTCTCCTTGAGCAAATCGTCGAGTATTTCGGGCTTATATAGCTCCTTGAGAAGTTCCTTCTGAATATTATCCCTAGAGTGGAAGACTAGCGAGTAAGATATACTCTTCGGAACTACATCAATGATGAGACGCTTGATGATATTGAAGTAGGAAGTAATGAGAAGCTCTGCAATCGCCATTCAGTACACATCGAAATCGATTAACAAATAATTGAACGTACTTATAACTTCGGTTTCTATCTTTTCTTTGTCATTCAACGCTGTCTGAGGTCGAATAGACGGAGGAGGTTGCTCCATGATAGCCATGGCAGGTGAAGACTTCCAACACAGCCATTTCAGCTACTATAAACCTGGAGAAAGATGTCGTTACATACTGGTTCGGGGGTGCTTGCGCCTCCAACACCACTCATGGGCCTTTTCTTCGCTTTTCCTGAAAAGAAACTACCAAATATTCCCCTATCGTCTTTTGGTGGATCAACACCAAGATCACGGTCATTGTTGACCATCGAAGAGGGAGTAGCACGACCGGAGCGTTCGTTTGGTTGAGTTGGTGGTGGTGGTTTGTTAGCGTTCATCCGCTCGGTTACGATTGCCATGGCCTGAAGAAAGCCATTAATAACCCTAGGTCAATTTCAGCAATAAGGAGCTACTTACTTTATGCCCGGTAATGAAATCCGGGTTTGTTGTATTTAGGTAGCTGGCTTGCATGCTTATCATATCAGTGACTAGCTTAGTAGTTGGCGTCATTGCTTGGCGGAAAAAGTTGACAACTACGGCGGTGAACTTCCTCTCAAGAGCAGGGAAACGCTTGAGGGTTGTCTGGGAAGAGGGTTTTCGATTAGAATTCTCATTCAACGGTACCAAAGTGCAATTGCTTACCATTTTCGAGACAATTTGACTGAGAATCCTAGTCAACTCATCATAAATCAGCTGGCAGCATTTCAAGCTCGGATCTTCGAGGCGTCTGATCTGCTGCTTTATGATAACTTCAAATGCAGCTGTTCCGACAAAAAGTGCTGGGGAGGATCCCTATAACAACAATGTTTGTGATAACTCTTCAAAAGAGTAACATTAATCACTAACCGATGAGTTGTATAATATGGTCCGTATTTCACCGTCCTGTACTTGATCGAAGGGATCTATGGATTTGACCGCGTTGCCGAAGAGCTCGTGGAAGACGAAGCTAATACGAGCGCCTTTATCTAGTTCGTTGACGGATAGATCATTTGTAGTCCCATCGATAGCGTTGCGGAATTCAGCATCGAAAAAGGTGATCGCAGAGAGTACGATGTTTGCCTGAATATCCACTCCGACAAGTTAGAAATGATCAAGTGAAATACAATCTTTCACTTACCGCGTTGTCTTCTCCGGGACCCCCACCCAATGTAAGGAGTTCAGCTGAGTACTGCTTTTTCTGTGATTCAATCTTAGCCTTGATATCCGGTAGAGTTGATCTGATGTGGTGCATGAGAATCTGTGGGTTGCTTAGCCATTCAATTTCCTCCGTGCTTAGCAGGCTATTTACTTACCACATTGAGCCTTTTCGCTAAATAAGGAGTGCCACAATATGCTGCTTTGCTGGAATAGGCAGAATGATTGGCAAAGAATTCGCGCTCGTGCTCGAGGGCTGCTGAAATAGCTTTAGACTGTTCGATATCACGCTGACCACGGTTTACAACAGGGACATAGCCCATTCTCAAGGGAATACTTCATATCCAAACAAGATCAGCAAATGAGCCAACAATAATTTCTCGAAACGCGAACACTCACATTCTCCCTGCTAGAATATCAATAACGTTAGTTCCAGCATCCATCAAATCAATTTTTGTGAGAACACCAATAGTCCGGAGTCCTTCGGGATCCACCTCTCGAGCCATCTTCAGGCCATCACTATTAGCTAGATCAGTATTTGCGGCAGTGACAGCAAGCTACCACGTTTTACGTCAATAAGACATATCAAGCGAGTGTTTAGACCAAGGATATCTTACAATGACAGCATTGGGTTTTGATATATACTTCAACAACATGTCCCGAATTTGTCGCTCAATGTCGCGTGGCTGATCTCCGACAGGGACCTTGGTCAAGCCGGGTAAATCGACTAGCGTCAAGGTGACAACCTTTGGCGAGAATATCCTCAAGTTGATAGGAAGAGGTGAAATGCCTTGAAACAAACATATAAGCTACTTTTGGTGCTTTGGGATAATCGGTTTGACTAACCAGCATTTTTGCCTGTCTTCGCTTCAGTATCGCGGACAATCTCATCCCTTATCTTCGAAAAATCATAAAACTTCTGCCCGGGAATATGCAAGAATTCACCCCATTCTTCTTTCCCTTCGTCAGCTTTAGTGGCTGGCCTGTTTATTAGTTGCAAAACCAAAGGTCGCCGAGTAACGATTCCGGTTCCACGAGGAAGGAAGTCTCGGCCAACGATATTCTTATTTATAGCATTGAAAGCAATGAGATCAGGCATAAAAAGGATGTCAAGCTACACGGGTGCTAACCTCCAAGACCGAACTCTTTCCGCTGTGGTTGATTGAGTTCAGGCGATATGTGAGTGATCATGAAGCAACAGAATAGGATAAACCCTACCTTGATTGAGATCCCAAAACGCAGATCTGGGGCAAATCGATTTGAGAGGCGGTTGTACCTACTGCGGTGAAGACATCCTGATTCGTTGTAAGAAGTTTATCAAGCAAAGGATTACGATAATTGTAGTTTATCCACCAACCTGAAGCTTGTTAACTATTTGAACAATCTCCGTACCCAGTCCAGGTCCAGAAACTGCAGAGGTCATTGTAGATTATGAGGGGTTAGAGGGAAAAAGTATGGTGTGCGCAGTAAGGTTACGATGGCGGGACAAGGTGTATCGGAGTTTCATCCACACAAAAACATTCCACTGTCCCACGACCACTTGCATAGCAAGTGCAGTCTCCTTTCCCCTGCAAAAAGCGTCAACGTATTCGATTGGGATCTACGCGTATCATGCTGGCGAGTAGCTCTGTATCCATTGCATCATTCTGGTCTGGCTGTTCGCCATCATCCCCTTCATCATCCGAGCAGACCATACTATCATCACCTTCATAATCGTACGTAAATTGGAGATCATCATCGTCCTCCTCATCTTCATCTTCATCATCCGAATCGGCCTTGTAATTCCTAGTCATGTAAAGAATACGTTCGTTATACATAAACATTTGTGCCTGAAAAGAAGGAGATAAAGCTTACATGAAAGCGAGGATTCGAGCCTTGCGTTCTTCATCTGTGAGGCCTCCACTGCCAGGCCCATTTGGTGGTAACAGCGCTAGCTTATGTAAGCGTCTGGCCTCGAGGCGTAATCGTTCTGCTTCTAGTCTTTCATGCTCATGTCCTTCACGAATAATTGTTTCTTCGAGAGACATCATCTGAACGCCTTTCCCACTTTTCCGCTTTGCCGAGGGTGGAACCTGTTGAAATATGCCGTGAGACGCTGTACATGCAAGTACTGAGGGAATTTAAACTTAAAAAAGGCACTAACCACAGGTTGAGCTACCACCCGAGCTTTGGTTGCAACAGGCGAGGTGGGAGATGCTGGTTTGGATGACGACGGCCCAACGTCATTCAGTATAGAGTCGACATCAATAGGAGTGAACATCGATGGCGATACTGCCTGATCTGTAAAGACATCACCACTTCCATTTCTGGAGTTCACAGAAATAGGACTCCGCGGAGTTATCATCGCTCTCTTTTGATCCTCAAGACCCATGTTATCCATATTCGTTTCAACACCCAGCATCTCGATACGTGTGTCTATTTCTGCTATCCGAGACTTGAGCTGCTCCATCATGCTAGGAGGACATCTTCAAAAAGGAGTCAGAAGCTGTGAAAACAAGATAGCCGAGTTATGGCGAAGTCTTACATTTGAAGATGCTCTAGCGTGCGGCTTCGTAAGCTCTGCAGCTCTGGGACAGTGTTGATACTTTCCAGAGGAACTACATTACTGACACGCTTTGAGGGGATAAATCCCGCCGGTGTTGCACTATTTCGACGTGGTATTGGATGGCGCTTCGGTATGAACATGGAGGGGAGCCAAAGTGGTGGTGCGGCGGCAAGGGGTGTGTCTTACACCCCCTTATATACTATGAAGTCACGTGTCGCGTTGTAGCCAAAATCCAATCAAACTCAAGAAGGCAAGCTCAAAGATTGATCATCTACAGTAACTTAGGCACAAAGTTATTGAGATATCACTCCCATGATCACACTAGCTGGATGAGGACCAAAGCAAATAAAATTACAACCGAAATACAGGGTACAAAGAAAAAAAGAAGACAAGAGCAATAAGTGTCTATGTACGTTCGCCACGGAGACGACGGGCGAGTGCGAGATCTTTTGGTTGGATGGTAACTCGCTTGGCGTGAATGGCAGCCAAGTTGGTGTCTTCGAAGAGAGAGACAAGGTAAGCCTCAGCGGCTTCTTGCAAGGCCATGACTGCGGATGATTGGAAGCGCAAATCGGTCTGATTTTGAATTGATAAGAATCAGTTGATGCACATGCAAGGAAAGGATGATCCTAAACTAACCTTGAAGTCCTGGGCAATTTCACGAACCAACCGTTGGAAAGGCAACTTCCTGATGAGAAGTTCGGTGGATTTTTGGTACTTTCGGATTTCACGGAGAGCGACAGTTCCGGGACGGAAGCGATGGGGCTTCTTGACACCACCAGCGGAAGGCTATAAGAACAACCCAGACTTGTAAGTATAGGTCAATTCAACTAAAGTAAGATATACTGACAGCGGTTTTCTTAGCCGCACCCTTTGAGGCGAGTTGCTTACGAGGAGCCTTGCCTCCAGTGGATTTGCGGGCAGTTTGCTGTAGAGAAAAGAAATGTCAAACCAAGAAGATGCCCAAATAATCCGAATAACCGACCTTAGTGCGAGCCATTGAGTCTTTGAGAGTTGAGAAGTTTAGTTGTGTTGAGGAGGAAGCTTGTGAAGCGAGGCGAGGGAACTGATGATGATTGAATAGACAAGAGAGTCGGCTGCTTATATGTGATCTACAGAGCGCCCTGGATTCGCGCGGATTGTTTGTACTTTGCTCTTATTTGCTCATAGCACACGTGATGGGAATTTCATTGTATTTGTTTACACTTTGAATTACGACCAATCATATTCGTTCTCACATTTCCAACTTCCAGACCCTAAACTAGCCTTCCAGGGTTCACGAATACATGTCATTCTGTCCCAAACCAAACGCGTCAATTGTCTGAAGTTGCTCTTTTGGTCAGCTCACTTACAAAACCTGGGGGAGGGAAATCATCGTTATCAGGCCCTGCGGCTCCACCACCACCACCACCTGGCTGTCGGCCAAAAGGTCCTCCTCGGAATGGGCCACCACCACCTCTACGAGGTAAGCCAAGGCCTCCAGGAGCAATTGGGTCGAATCTGGCACCAGGAGGAGCGCCCATTGGTGGTAGATAGCCATCTCCTCCCCATGGTCCTCTAGCACCCCCTGGCTCCCGGCGATCTCGGAAGAGTGGGTGGTTGGGACCGACAAACATCCCATCGCCCTCATCACCACCGAACAGTGGTGGAGGCTGGAATGGATTTCGTGGAATTGGGTCAAGGTCGGAACGGCCGACTTGAGGAATCCTCAACGGGTCATAGTAATCCTCCCGTCTTTGTGGAGGAAGATTGAAAGGTGGTTCACCGCGAGGAGGAGCTTGCCTCTGTGGATTTCGGGATGCTTCTGGCACATTAGCACTTGTAATTGATTAGCGTTACAATTATAACGCTTCACAGGTGGAGCGCACTTACTTCTCTGGATTTTCTTCGTAGCCTTCCTTTTGAAGGCCTGGGATCAGTTTCTGAAGGATGTTCACTTTATACAGTGCAATCAGATCTTTGACGCGAGTCAACGAGATATATCCGTCTTGAAGAGGATTGATAGATGAGCCTCTTTCATAGGGAAAGAACGATGCTGAGAAGTAATCCGAGGTGAGAACGTCCACGGTTGTAGTTTTATCGGACTAAAGCACTGATGTATTAAAATGACATCGTTCGGAACATTGGGAAAGGGTGTGCTTACCTCGAGAGCGATGCCGTGAACAAGTGCACGATTGCCAAGCTTGACAATTTTAAGCAAGAATACGAGACTGCTTTGCTCGTGCCTATATCTGAGCGAGTATGAGTCAGGACTTGATCTCTTCCATCCTGAGGGAAGCACGCCATCTGGGTATTCCTGAGTGGGGGAAGATTCGTCAATCGCCACCAATCTGAATCCTAGGGCAATCATGGTAGTATGCAACAATGCTGCCAGGGCATCCATGGGATTCGCGAGTACGCCATCATCACTAGGTAAGAGTGTTGGAAGCGTCTCGAGAAGAGCTGATGGATTGAGAGGATCTGACATTCTTGTGGTGTAATTACGCGGATGTGATATAAGTAGAAAACGAACCGCTGCAAACATACACAAATGTTGTGTTTTCACTTTGACTGCGAGTGAAATTGTCTCCGCTCTTTGCTTTACATTCCGCACACATTAGAATTTCAGCAAGCTGCTTATGCCTCGACATTCACGCACGCCATCTCCGGATGAATCTTACAAAAGACGTAAGCAGTCCTACCCTTCTCGGGACTCCCCTTCGCCGACCAGACGCAACCACCCGTCCAGAGGAACACGCGACAGAAGAGACAAATATGACGATAGAAGAGAAAGGGATCGTCCCAGGCATTCTGACCATCGTGATTACAGAGACAGAGATACAGATAGACGACGACGTTCTCGTTCACGCTCACGCTCTAGGTCTCGATCTAGGGAACGGCATCGAAGGGATTACGACAGAGGTCGTGAATCAGCACCATCCCGACGATCTCCTCCACCATCCAGTCTGCAAATAAAAGGATCATCCAATGGATTAGTGCCGCAACCATCAGCCCCTCCCAAGTCTGAAGCGCCCGTTGCTACTCCACCCGTAGAGGATGAAAAAATGAGGATCAAACGAGAGCGTCTCGAGGCTTGGAAAAAGGATCGAGAAGCTAAAAAGGCTCTAGAGGAGGCCAAAGCCAAAGCATTGGCTTTAGCAGCTGCCAAGTCTGGGAATGGTACTTCAACTCCAACTGGTGAGTAAAATTACAACTCTCGAATGTAGGCATTATATCGAAACCACTTGGTCCTTTTTCTTGCAATCTTTAGCTACACCCACCATCAAGCTACCTGCTTCGGCTAACCTTCCCGCCAAACCTACAACACAACTCAACCGTTCGTCCCTCACCACTCTTGGTCTAAAAGGTCTTCCAGTTAAGCCTGATATTCTGAAAAATGCAAAGACCGCTGCTATGGATGACTTCGCAGAGTCAGGCCGTAAATTGGTCAAATTAAGTGACATGCCACCCGTAGATCTTGCTGTATCTGATGCGGTTAATGGCGTCGGAGAGAATTTGGAGGCTGATGACGACGAAGATGACGTCAATGCTATTCAAGACGTAGCGATGAAAGAGGGAGACGAAGAAGACGAAATTGATCCTCTTGATGCTTACATGAGCGGTGTCGTTTCCGAAGTCAAAAAAGTTAACGCCGAAGATAAGCAACGCCTTGGAGGCTATAACATGGATGTTGATGGCGGAGATGATGACGAAGATGAAGTTGAACCCGCCGCTCCTGACGAGCTCGACACAACCAACTTGCGACCAGAAGATATCCTCGCGTGAGTCTTTATTCTCTTTGTAGTTGCTGATGAATTTTAATCGCTCCCTTCACAGATTGGCAGCTAAGAAGGTCAAGAAAAAGGATCTTGCTACTGTTGATCATTCCAAGGTGAACTATGAACCTTTCCGAAAAAACTTTTACCGTGTCCCGCCTGAGATTGAAGCCATGGACGATGATCAAGTTGAACTGCTGCGTTTGGCACTGGACTCGATCAAAATCCGTGGCCAAGATTGCCCGCGTCCCATCACGAAGTGGAGCCATTGTGGTCTACCAACAAGTTGGTAAGTCAAACCAAGCTCCTTCTATATCTTCCAGCTTCTTATCTTATTTGTGCAGTCTTGATGTTATCAAACGACTGAACTACGAAGCTCCGACCTCAATCCAGGCCCAAGCCATTCCTGCTATTATGTCCGGAAGGGATGTCATCGGCGTTGCAAAGACGGGTTCCGGAAAAACCATAGCCTTTTTGCTACCACTCTTCCGTCACATCAACGATCAGAGGCCTTTGGAACAGATGGAAGGACCCATTGCAGTTGTCATGACTCCAACTCGTGAACTTGCTGTTCAGATACATAGAGAGTGTAAGCCATTTCTCAAAGTTCTGAACTTACGGGTGAGTTTCTGAATCGCACTTGATCTATTTTTGTTGTTAAGCTTTTGTATTCTCCTGCAGGCCGTTTGCGCATATGGTGGTTCTCCTATTAAGGACCAAATTGCGGAGATGAAGAAAGGAGCTGAAATTGTCGTATGTACACCGGGCAGAATGATTGATCTTCTGACGGCAAATTCTGGACGGGTGACGAATCTCAAACGAGTGACCTATCTGGTGCTGGATGAAGCAGATCGAATGTTTGACATGGGCTTTGAACCTCAGGTGAGACTTGTCAATACTCTAAGATTAGCGGGTTATTAATACACGTGCTTTATAGGTTATGAAGATCATCAATAACATCAGACCCGATAGGCAGACTGTACTTTTCTCGGCTACATTCCCCAAGCAGATGGATTCCCTCGCTCGTAAGATCCTACAGCGCCCTCTGGAGATTACTGTTGGTGGTCGTAGTGTCGTCGCCTCAGAAATCGAGCAGATCGTTGAAGTCAGATCCGAAGAGAGCAAGTTCAATCGGCTTCTGGAGATCCTTGGTCAAACATATAACGAAGATAAGGATGCCCGGACACTCATATTCGTGGACCGTCAAGAAGCCGCGGACAATCTTCTGCGGGAATTGATGAGAAAGGGTTATCCTTGCATGTCACTTCATGGTGGCAAGGATCAAGTTGACCGTGATTCGACAATCGCTGACTTCAAAGCTGGTGTCGTACCGATCGTTACCGCAACTAGTGTGGCAGCGAGAGGTCTCGATGTGAAGCAACTCAAGCTGGTTATCAACTACGATGCACCAAATCATATGGAAGATTACGTGCACCGTGCCGGACGAACTGGTCGTGCTGGTAACAAGGGCACATGTGTCACTTTCATTACCCCGGAGCAAGAGCGATATTCTGTGGATATCTACCGGGCATTGAAAGCCAGCAAGGCATCAATACCCGAAGAGCTTGAAAAGCTTGCTAATGGTATGTGAATTATTTAGTTGATCTACTGTCGCCGAGCTAATGCTGTCTGTTACCAGAATTCTTGGAGAAGGTCAAGTCTGGGAAAGCTCAGTCATATGCCGGCTCTGGGTTTGGTGGCAAGGGTCTTGATAAGCTCGACAAAGAACGTGATGCAAAGGAGAGAGCTCAGCGAACCGCCTATGGCGAGGTGGACGAGAAGCCTCTCAACTCGGACGAGCGATTGGAGGAAGGAACCAAAAACCCCGACGGCGAGCTGCCCTTCGAGTTTAAGGTGGAAATCAGGCGTGGACCTGCACCGGATACTTCCAAAGGTGTGGTTGGATTGTCCCAAGCTCTTCGCAAGGCGGCGGAAGACGAAAAGGCAGTCGCCACCTCATTGCGCGCGGCACAAGAATCTGCAGCGAAGGCGGCCAAGGATTCAGCTGCTTACAAACAAGCGCAGAGTGTCATTGCAAAGCTAAATGCTCAGGTTCGAGCTGCAAAGATGATGATACAAAACCAGACCCAGCTAGAGGATGCCGTTGCTGGAAGAAAGCCAAAAGATCCGGACGCGACAGATTTCCATGCTATCATACCCATCAACGACTATCCTCAGAAAGCAAGATGGCGAGTCACGAACAAGGAGACGATGGTTCAGGTAAGATACTATTTTCATTGTTGGTACGCTTGTTTCTCATCATGACCTTCTCAGTTGGTCGATATGACTGGTGCATCCGTCACCAACAAAGGCATATATTACGAACCTGGGAAAGAGCCTGGTCCAGATCAACCTCCCAAATTGCATCTACTCATCGAATCAAACGACGAGTACAGGGTGAGCCTCTTCTCTGTATCCCATGCTTTCAGTTGTGCTCACGGTTCGTTATGTCTACAGGTCGAACAAGCTGTACGAGAGATCAAAAGGCTCCTTATCGAGGCTTCTACCGCAGCTTTACAAGCCGAGTCCAGAAACCCCATGGGTACAGCTGGCAGATACAGTGTTCTGTAATTTGTTTGATGATAGGATAATTAGTGTTACTGGATCCTATACAGGATTAATACCTCCCCCTTTTTTTCGTTCGTGGCTGATTTGCTGTGATTTCGAAGTATTTATGTACAATTAAAAATCATGATCAATCCGTTCGTAGATGCGAGAAAAATTGCAATGGTATCGTAATCTCTATGTGAATGTTGCTAGCAACTCAGCGGGCATGAACCGGGCATGAACGTCCTCTTTGAAGCCAAGCGGAAAGGCAAGCTGCGCATGCGATAAATGCGTATTAATTACCGGGAAAATAGAAACAAGGGAGATACGTACGACTATGGAACGAGCACAAGCAGGACATGCGTGCCACAAGTGAGCCTATCGGTTAACGTGTTAATGTAAGAACGATAAGTGACGTAGTGAAGTTGCATACCTTTGATAAACTCCTCGAGACAAATGACACCTAGATAAGAAGTGACAGATGAGATGAGAAACACTAGGTAAGTTGTACCAAAGTTGTACATACACTCCGTTCCGATCAAGGAGCTCTCAGCGGGCAGACGGTAGACAATATATCGGCTGGACTGGGCTGCGCCAGCCCCGGGAGTCGGAGGACCACCATCCAAGCATGATTTGACATGATTCTCCTGTAAAGCCGCAGGACCCAAATCTGCCAAATTCTGACCACAGACAGGACAACTATGGTATGGAAACATTAGTAGTTGGCATAAAATCAAAGGATATGATCTCGAACTTACTCTGCTAGATCACTGATCTGTGAGCTTACTTCTCTCGAATGACCAGGTACTGCCAATCTATTTTCAGAGACAACGATTCCTTCCATGGTATTGGACCTGCTCATCCTAAGTGGGCTTGGGACCGCAGCCGTAACCACATCGTAACACGTCTCGCAGACTCTATGCGAAGAAGTGGTCGAATGATGGGTATCGGGATATACTGGGTCATGAACTACGTCTGCTGGGTCCAAGAGAGCTCGGAATGAGGAGCACCGGTCGCAGAAAATCTTACCACAGCGACGACAATGCTGAAAACAAATGGATAAATATTAGTGATCCGGCCTTAGTGAAACCTTTAAGTTCCACAACTCACGTGCTAAAGAGGTGAGAGTCATAGTCAGCAGGCATCACAAATGAACAAATGAGAAAACAAAATACCTTTCTGAAGTAAAAGGTGAATCTCCTCTTGCAGGATCGACAATCGGAAACATTTTCATCCCTTTCCCATTGGGCGTGCATCTGGTGAGGCGTTGGAGGGGTCCACCTGGGTGCCCTGACTTTCTGTGGGGCTTCGTGAGTAGGTACTCTGAATTCAGGAGCTTGTGACAGTTGTGGCGTAAGATCGGATGGAACTCGCGTAGATGTAGACGCCCGAGAAAAGTAATCCGTGACTTGTTGTGATCGAACAGAAGGTGCTCGGACGGATGCTGCGGGAGACCGAAGAGGGTAATGGAAACTTTCATCCGAGTCATATTCGTCTTCCTCTTCGGTGAGCGCTACCGACAAAACCTCAGTCCGTCAACTTTCACTGTTGACTAGAATAAGCAACATACGCTGAGTGGTATTCAAAATTCGATCTGCACCAGCGGACAACCGCGCCCGTTCCAGCTCGCGATTATAGGTGTTTAATAGGACTTCAGCTTGTCTCTTACGGTCTTGGTCATCATCACCTAAAAATGGGTAATAAATGAGCGCCAAGCCGGTTTGTTGTTGAGTTTTCTGTTGAACGTACCTAGCATTCCAGTTCTAAGCTCATTGACAGCTCTCTCGAGTTTATTGATTGCTCTCTTTATATCGGCGGGAGTTGCAGCAGCCGAACGACCTGGCGTAGTACTACTGGTGCCGGGTGAATCGGCGAGATATCTTGCTCTAGCTACGTAATCTTTAGTGGAGGACAAGAATGAGGTAGGCATAGCTCCCAGCTCTTGTCCTTCCCCATCATCATCGTCGTCGTCGTCGTTAGCCGCTCTGGCGGGAGATGCAGCAACCGGTATCAGTGATCCATCTTCAGCCAAGTGGTACGTCTGTCCATCAGGTTGGAGGAAAGGTAGAGGTGGTATATCCAGCCTCCTGCGCATAACTCGAACCCATCGACGCCGTCTTGCCCAACTAGTGGAAGATGGAGTTGATCCGTTAGAGTGAGATGATGATGATCCAGCTGTTGGACTAGCCAATCCCGATACTACGCCGGATCCAGTGAGGAGTCTCTCTAGCTGTGGTGGGACTTCCGCTGCCCAACGATCGTCAGAGTCATCCAATGAGCGAGAGTACTGCCATCCTTCGTCTGCGTCCACCTTTGGATGGGTCAAATCCAAGGTCCAGTCAGATCTGTGGTGAAAATCCATTCAAGGATAAGAAATTAAACGCAGTGTGACCGATAATGGCGACTCACAGCCAGAAGTGACTTCTTTCAGCACCTTCTCTCGAAGGATTCTCCTTTGCATTTTGTGGCTTCGGAAGAATAAATGGTGCTTCAATAAACGGCAACTGAACGTCACTTCTCCAAGCAGCAACACCTGACGTGCTACCCTGTATATCCTGATTGGGGGGAACCTTGAGTTCAAATGGCGGTTTTCTACCCCTGCGGCCTAAACCTGATGCAGAGAACTTTGGACGTCCCCCATTGACAGCAAGAGTCTTGAGTCTGGTATCCAATCGCTGATTCTCGTAAAGAATCAAAGGAACAGTGGTGTGAACCGCAAGTGGATCGTATTTCGCGGTTGAACCTTGCCATCTTTCAGCTTCGGCCCGTTGCAATACCTAATATAATATTAGCACGATGCAGTTAGAGGCGGAATGAAGTAATAATACATACCTCGCATATCCAAACTTCGAAAACAGCGGCCGCTGCATCATAAGCTGTCTCACCCCAGTTATTCCTGACTAGAGGATCAGCATTTTGCTTGGTCAACAGATAAAGCACAACGGGAAGATGGCCCTTCGATGATGCATTCACTGGGTGGTATGGGTGAAAAAGGGGCTAAACCGTTATAGTTAGACACATGACTCACTAAGTGGTGTCCAGCCGCCTTTACTCTTTTTGTCAACACCCCGAACACCCGTTTGGGCGTCCTCTGGGGCTACATCGGCCGCCCCGCCTTGTTCGCAAAGCCAACGAACGATATCAAGGTACCCTTTTGAACAAGCATTGTGCAAAGCTGTCCAACCATCTGCATCAGTAGTATGGACATCTGCAGCCTGAATCTCGGAAGATAATAGGTATTTGACGACACCAAGGTGGCCATTGAGGGATGCTTTATGTAAAGCAGTCTAAAACGTAAGAAAAAAGCGCCGTTAGAGATGTTTCAGAGTTATGAGCTGTAATCTCACCTCTCCTTCCTTATCTTCGAGATCCGTCAATGCTCCGCAATTCTGAACCACTAAAATAATGAACAAAGTGAATAGATTGAAGCGCAAAAATGAGGAAACGCGACTTACACCACTCAACGACTGAGAGATGACCACGAGAAGCGGCATGATGTAGGACAGTTAAACCAGTTCTTTGAGCAGCTTCATTAGCCAAAACAAAAGACTGTACGCCTGTTTCTGCGATAATGCTCTGAAATAGAGTTTGAAGACGTTCTAAATCGCCTGCTGAAGCAGCAGCGGCGATAGATTCCAAATGGACTGTTGACGGACCGAGTCTTTGCGGCGGTGTGACGACAGGCGCGGGTTGAGCTGGTGGAGAAATTCCAACAGCGGCTTCATTGGATTGTACTGAATTCATTGGTTCGTAACGAAATTCTGAAGATGCTGGAGAAGAGCTAGCGGGTTCAGCACCCGGATAAATAAATTCGTCGTCCGAGTCCTCGTGGTCATTAGAGCCATTAGTGGCTGGATTCGTATTGTTCGTCAGAGGATCATAATTATTGGATGGCTGCAATTGGGCGCTGCCTGGTCTTGAAATCTGAGGAGACACGTCGGACATGGCAGACCTATTCAGACAATGTAAGTAAGATGTGGTTTGAATGTGTTTGTAGACTCACTCTTCGATGACAGAAAGAGAAGCCATAGAACAAGAGATTATTCCAGACAAAGCGCAAATCTCACACGTCAGTAGAATATTTCCACGGTTCATTTTATTTTGATCCACCATACTTTTTAGCTGAACCCCACCGTCTTTTTTTCTTTCTCTCTTAGAACACCCCACCACTCAATAATTATATAGACTCATCATGGCAACCATGGCTAGATTCCGTCAAATTGCCAAGAACTGGTATGCTCCAGAGGTAAGTACAATGCGTCCAGTGGAGTGCACAGGACTGATACTTCTCATCGTCTAGGCCATCCCGATGTAAGAAACACCGTTCTCACACTAAGGATTAAATGCTAATATACGGATTATTAGTTACGCTGTCGTAGGAGTAGCTGTCACTGGAGCCGGCTGGGTGAGTAGTCTCTCTCTTCTCAGCTTGGTGCAGTTTCTGAACGTTTTCACTAGTACCTCACCCGTCTTGCTAGAGGCTCCGACGTTATCTGGGACCGCAAGAACAATCCTACCCCCTGGCTTAACGTCGACCAAGACACTAATACTAAGCTTATGGCCGTTAATAGGTGGGTTTTCATTTCCCTCTCAAACGTGGCAATAGTTTCTGATCCATGCGATTTTGTGTCGTCCTCCAGAGAATTCAAGAAGAGGTGAGCTAAACATGCTATAACCTTTGCGACGCTTCTGACGATTATCCTCTCTCAGCTATTCTCGCGACCGACTCTAGATGTTAGACTTATTAGAGATCTGCCCGTGTGGCGACATAATGTGATGTGTTGGACTACATTTCAATGCGCACCGCCTGTTTTTTCCGTGTTTGGTGTGCAACATCGCGTCATGTCGGACATACTCGGTTGGGAACCGGTTTCGGCCCGTTACCCCAATGTGACTGATTTCCGCTGAAACCCGCCATATGGAGGAAACACTCCTCTACTTTCAGCATGCGGCCCGTTGACCCCATTCGCTCACTCTCACCTCCTCTACGTTTTAAGTCAACCGTCAAGCGAGATCGATTAGAGCAGACGTACCCATAAACTACCTCACCTCACCGTCATGATCCCACTTGACAGTCCACAGCCAACTTACACGGTGCCTCCAGCACACACTATCCCAGACACTGAGGAGGATCAGCCTGCTGAGGGGAAAGCGGTGGTAAGTGAAACTCTCGCAACCTTGGACCCCTCTCATTTTCAGCATTTTTGATCGGAGCCTCCACCATCTAGAATTCACCGACGGTAATCAATGACTTACCGGCTCTCGTATTTGGTGCTGCAGCGCTCTCTACAATCTATACTCAGCAAGAGACTCTTGAATCCCCGGTTCCCCTGCGAACAGTGAGACTTGCTCTAAGGTCCGTTTTGTGAATTTTTCCCTTAACCTGCCAAACGTCATCATCCCAAGGCCTTCCCTCTCACACTGAGTCTAAACTGCCTCATGTTTCTGGCATTATTTTGTCTTGCAGATATGGTATCAATGCTTTTGATACGTCCCCCTGGTATGGTGCCTCTGAAATTATATTGGGCAGCATCTTGAAAGCTCTCGAAAGGGAGTTCCCGAGATCATCATACCAGCTAGTAAGTCAAACTTCATTTACTCGCACGGTCATCTGTTCTCCGTCATTATACGGTAAAGGCCTAAACTCACCATGTTTGATCCATCCGCCCTTGTCAGATGACGAAATGCGGCAGATACGGGCCAAACCGAGAAGATTGGGACTATGCTCCTTCGACAGTCCGACGAAGCATCCAACGTTCACTAAAGAGACTTAACACTGATTACCTCGATACGGTTTACATGCACGATGTCGAGTTTGTTGGGACACCCGTCTATCCGTCGTCCTGGGATAAAGGTGCAGGAAATGTCACTTTAGCGTTAACAGATCCAACTGTTGCTCGCCAGTGGGGCCTCGGAGAAGGAGATGAGGCCAAAATGTGGGGTGATGGTGATCAAGCCGTACTTGATGCCATAGCTGAACTGAGAAAACTGAAAAATGAAGGGGTTATAAAACGAATTGGGATAAGTGGTGAGTCTAAGTCACTCTAAAATAGAACTTTATCGTAAGGCCTTTTGGCGCCCTGATACAGTGCTACATTGCAAGGTTTTGTAGACTCGTTGCTAACGCTGCATCCATCTGTTTGTTTTGTTGCATAGGTTATCCTCTTCCACAATTGCTCAGATATGCTATTTTGGTGTTGCACACCCCGCCTTACGAACCCCTGGACGCTGTCCTCAGCTACTCCCACTTCAACCTCCAAAACACAGCATTCCTGCCATATCTACAACACTTCAAGACACGAGGCAAAGTTGCACAAGTCCTCACAGCTAGTCCCTTTAGCATGGGTCTATTGACTCCTACACCTCCGTCTTGGCATCCAGCACCCAAGGAACTGATAACGTTGATACAGGAAAACATCATTAGCTCTCCAATCGTCTCAGATTGGGATGGTGGCGTAATAGATCTTGCCCTAGGATACGCTTTCCGAAGAGCCGTGGACGTTCATTCCGATGGAAAGGAATGGCGCGAGGTGCCGTCAGTTGTAGGCTTGAGTTCACCCAAGGAAGTTCACGAATGCGTGAGGGTTTGGAGACAAGTAGCTGATGATGGAGATAATGGCGAAGGGCAGAACGAAAGGGGTCAAAACGACGAAACCCAAGGAAATCTAAAACGACGTGCAGCAGAGCGATACATAAGGCAGGTGTTTGTTGATGGCGGTTGGGCAGATCAGTCGTGGCCATCAGGCCTGTGAGAGGGGCAAGGG